>CATIWJ010391216.1:0-19363 GCA_949640765.1 Croton laevigatus
GGTTTTTCATCTTTCTTGTGACAGAATAGGCGGCTATTTCATCTGCTGGTATAGAATCCGCTGTTAGTGGGATTTTATTATACTTTATCATCTTCCTATCATGAGCTTTCTGATTCTATGTCGTCTCTTCTCGAGAAAGAAGTGGGCTATTTCTTTGCAAAATTGTGCTCAATTTCATATGTGGCAATTCCGCCAAGATCTCTTCGTTATCTCACCTGAAGGTCTTTCAACTGCAATCTCAGAATCCTAATTCAATATCGGCGGGTCGTGGAACTACGTCATATAAAGATGAAGCTAGAATTCTTGCCTGGCATTCAACTCAGTATCTGCACTACGTGCTCATAAAAAATATTTTGACTATGACTACAAGCTGTTGAGATCACATTCGAGGAGGTCAAGTCGGGTTGAATAGATGAGTGTACTTCCTCAAGACCTCTTGCAGCTGCTGTCGCTACTTATAGCAGTATAAAGAGTTCATACCTCTCCAACTTCAACACCTGCTCTTCCTTATATCCCAGGAGCTCACAATTCTTCCACCGCTCATTCGTGCTCATCAACTTCCTTACTATAATAAATAGGAAAAAAGGGGTAATAAAAACACTCATACACCAGCTCCAGGCTTTAAAGAAGAAAGACCTGCCTATAACAGGGGCTTGTTCTCGAATACCTGCAAGGGAATCAGATCTGGGCGTACTCATCTTTAGAGATCCTGCAGGTTAATACGACTTCCACCTCGGGCTAGATTCACTAGATAGAATCTCTTGATAAGGATAAGTCAATGCTCAACCAACGGGAGAGGGTATGAGTCATATGCTCGGTATAGGTTCGGATAGCTTCTACTGTTCAAACATCCTATTATCATATGTAAGTAAGATTCAGGATTCTATGGGATGAGCAGAAGTACGGGGGGTGCTTGAAGTGAAGGCTCGAGTCCAGGTGGGCTAGCTCTTTAGATGTTTTCTCCGGCAGAAATCGAAGATTCATTCCGGCCCCAAAAAAGATCATGCCGAATGCAATAAAGAGACAGAGAATGCTAATCTAATGGTACAAACGAAGTCCCACCATTCCGTTGACGACACAACAGCTAGATTGGCTTCTTTCGCTCGTTTCGTATAGTAATCCCAATTGACGGCACCTTTAAATAAAACTTCTCCCTGTTATCGTCTTGCTGGTTCTCGCTTTCTGTACTCCTCTGACTTTCAGTATGCCACTTCCGTTACAGTTGTCCATGATTGATCCACTCTTTGGTCGTCTGTTTAGGGATTTAACAGTAGATTTCTCCCCTGTATCTATCTATGCGTAAAAACCCTGTGATTAACCTCCCTTGGAAGCAATGTCTATCTACTTTCCCCTGCTGCTAGCATCCAGCTTCAGATCTTTAGGCTTTTCCCCTCTCCACTCCATGGGCAGTCCGGTAGTTGGTAGGTAGTAGGCTTCTTTTTTGTGTATACACGGCTTTACTCCTAGCTTTTTAGATGAAGTCGGTTAAAGAGTCAATCCTCGTATATACTTATGAAGCAGGATGCTAGTCCAAAAACATCCGAGAGAAGCGATCCGTAGCGAGCCCTCGGCGATTGAGACTACCTGCGTCTTCAGAAAGCAACTTCGAATTCGAATTTCTTCTCGTCAGAAAGATTCCCGTTGAAATGGCCTTTAAATACCCGGCTGTATCATATCTTTAACATGGGTTGCTGGTCTTTTACTTTACCACACAGGCTTTGTTAAGTGGTATACTCCATATCATTCTCTTTTCTTTTCATACCAAGATACCTGCCAACCACAAATTCTCAACCCTTCTCACAGTCATCAATCCAATAGATTTGCTATAGCGAAACGGTTAAATGAAAATAATTTGGTTCTTTTTCATTCTCTAATATTTTGATGTTCTAAAAAAGTCTGACAATTTTAGAATATTTCGGCTAGTTCCTTTTGAGTTTAAAATGTAAATAATATTATTGTTTACGTGTGTAACAGTAATTGTTAATGCTTCTTAATTACAATAGTGTTTTGATGTAATAATATTAAAATTATTTTAAAAAATTTTTGAAATTATTTTTATAATTTTCTAATTTGCTTAGAATAAGAAATTAAAACTTGATTATATTTTAAAAATAGTTTATGTTAATTTATATGTCTGTTTAAAAATCAATAAAAATATGTTTATCCCTATTTAAAGTTGGATTATATCTATTTATTTCTGTTTAAAAATGTTCTGTCTGTTTATGCCTTTATAATATTTTTTAAAATTTGCTTACTCCTTGTTTCTTAATTGATTGCTATAATTACACTCTATTAACGTCAGACCCTTTGACATTATTTAAAAGTTGTTATGTCTGTATCTTTTTGAAAATTGATTATGTTTGTTTAAAATAGTTTATTTCTGTTTATTCATGTTTAAATATGTTTATCTCTATTTATGCATGTTTAAAAGTAGTTTATATGTGTTTATTCGTGTTTAAAATTTAAAAATAATTTATGTGCTTGTTTTAATTTTTTTTTTTAAATTTGCATAATCATTGTTTCTCAATTGATTACTGTAATTATACTCCATTTAATTTGATACCCATTGATATATTTAAAAATATTTATGTTTCTATTTTTTTATAAATTTGTTGTGTTTATTTAAGAATACTTTACTTCCGTTTATTCATATTTGAAAATCATTTATGTATGTGTTGTAAGCAATCATAAACAATTTCTACATAGACATGAAAATATATAAATGAACATGCATAAATAGATATTAAAGATTTTATAATATAAATGATTTTCAAACACATGTAAACAAACATAATTTTTTCAAAAAAGATAAAAACTTAAAACCATTTCTTAACAAGCTTAAACAGACTTAAAACATTTATAAACAATTATAAACCAATATAAACAACTTTTAAATATGCATAAACAATTTTTTAAACAGATATAAATGATTTGTTGGAGACTTATTTCATGCGTATGACATTTAGTTGCATGCAAAACGATCTTCCAAATTATAGCAACAAATTTGAGAGAGTCTTTCGAGCATGCAATACTCTAGGGTCACGTGCACCAAATGTGCCAATTTTTGGAAGGAATTTTTTGGAGTCCATATTGCACCCATAACAACGGGTTATGTGCACAACTCTTCTCTATTTTTTATAAAAAGCTCCTAAGGCACCTCATAAAACAAATGAATGTAAACTTGATTCAATATACTGTAGCAAAAAGAATAATAACAACCCTTGATCCTAATCAAGTTAGGGCTGATTGTATAGATCCTCCAATGGTGAACCACACTAAACATAAGAATAGCAGTCACCAGATGCTTTAGATTCTTTCGAAGACATGGATTCTATGCTTCCACTCAAGTCTGTTGCTAACCTAATCCTTATTGATATCTAAGGCTCACAAATCTCTAATTACAACCTCCTTCCAAATAGTCTTAGGTCTTCCTCGACCCCTATTGGCCCCCTCGACCATTAATTTCTCACACTTATGAACCACCATATGAGGAGGTCTCCGTAAAACATGCCCATATTATCTAAGTCTGCCTTTTCTCACTTTATCACCAACTTTTTCCTATGTGGAATTTCTGTCAAATATGTTTATTCTTAATTTTGTCCAACATTGTATGCCTCACATCCATCTTAATATTCTCATATCTATATATTCATTTTATGCATATGTTACTTCGTTGGTGCCTAACATTCACTCCCACAAAGCATCTCTGGTCGTATAACTGTGCTATAAAATTTAGCTTTCACCTCAAGAAGAGTTTTCTTCTCATATAGGACCCTTGATACACCCTTCAACTTCTTCCACCTAACTTTGTTCTGTGTGCCACATCTTCATCCAAACTTCCTTTATTTTGGAACGCATAACCCATATCTTTAAATTGTTTGGATCTAGGGACCAAAAATTCATCAAACTTAACCTCTTATTCTTGTTTCTTCCTTAGACTGAACTCATATTACATATATTATATTTTGCTCCTACTTAACTTAAAACCCTTATCCTCAAAATTTTTCCTCCACACTTCCAACTTACACTTAACTCCAGTACTAGTTTCATCAATAAGCACAATGTTATTTGCAAATAATATGCACCAAGAGACATCATCCTGTAAGCTCCTAATTAACTCATCCATAACCAGGATAAACAAATACAAACTCATGGACGAACCTTGATGCAATCCAATGGTAATGGGGATAGCCTCTCTATCCCTACTTGGTGTTTTCACACTAGTGGATGTATTCTCATACATGTCCCTGATGATGTTAATATACTTAAAATGGACTCCGTGCCTCTTTAAAGTCCACTATAGTACTCCTCTTGGAATTCTATATATGTCTTCTCCAAGTCAATAAATACCATGCAAAGATCTTTCTTTTTCTCTTGTACAATTATTTAGTCTTCTTATGACTTCCATAGTAGATCTCCTTGGTGTAAAACTAAATTGGTTCTCTAACACTCCCGTAATCTTAGCATGTGTTCTATAACTCTTTCCCATAATTTTATTGTATGACTCATGAGTTTGATACCCCGATAATTCGTACAACCTTGGATGTCTCCTTTATTCTTATATATTATTATTAGAGTACTCTTTCTCCATGCATTTGGCCTCTTATGTCCCTTCAATATAGCATTAAAGAGTTTGATTAACCAGGCAACTCCTGCCTCTCTAAGGCTCTTCCAAACCTCGATAGGGATACCATCTAGACCATATGTCTTACTAACCTTCATATGTTTCAAGGCTTCTTTTACTTTATAATATCTGATACGCCTATACCAACTGAGATTTCTATTTGATGCAAGAAGATCTTGGAAATCTTGTTCATGTTCAAAGTTAAATAGTTGGTCAAAATAAGGTCTCCATCTCTCCTTTATCTCAGTGTCCCCTATCAATACCCACTGAGCTTTGTCTTTTATACATTTAACTTGGCTTAAGTCTCTATTATTCCTTTCTCATAACTTTGCGAGCTTGTACCCTTTCCCCTTGTTTGGTACCCTTATGTTGATACAATCCTTCAAGTGCTCTATCACAGGCCTCACTAACTGCCTTCTTTGCTTCTTTCTTAGCCCTCTTATACTCCTTAAAAGGCCTCGTTCTCTGCCGCATTTGGTAGCTTTTTATATCACTCCCACTTTGCCTTAATAGTCTTTTGAACCTCTTCATTCCATCACCAAGCATCATGCGGCCGAGGTCTTGACCCTTTAGAGACCCCAAGTATTTTACTTATTACTTCCTTAATGCACCTTTCCATTTTCTGTAACAAGTCTTCTACCTTAGCCTCTAGGCTCTAAACACCCTCCTTTAGTACCTCCTCCTTAAAAGTTCTTTGCTTTAGCTCCCTTAAATTCCACCATCTTATCTTTGGTTCCACTACATTCTTTTCCTTCCCCCATTTACTTTTAGTCTTTACATATAACACCACAATCCAATGCTAGGTTGTTAACGCTTCACCAGGAATGATCTTGCAATCCTTATACATACTCTTATCCCTCACGCGAGTAAGAATAAAATCTAATCTAATCTTTAAATGATACACTTTTCTAATCTAATCTCTAAATGATATATTAAAATAATATAATTTGATAATACAAATTGATAGAACATCCCCTTGGCTATTTTTAGTAAAACATCCTTGTAGTTATTTCAGACTTTACTCATGAATTTTGAAAATTGAATATGACATAGAATTTTATTGGTTAAGAAATACTACTATAATTCTTTCATTCATCAAAAGTCCGGTGCTTATCATATATTACAAAATGAATTACAATTAAGAACACTCATCCACCCCAAATAGGTTTCATATGGTCTTGATCAAACACTAATCTTAAAAGGTAAATGGTACTAATCTTGAAAGGTAAGTGGTGAGCTACTCTATTACAAATAGAATAATGGAATAAAACAATCTTAAAAGGTATAGAAGGATATCTAAAATAATTTTCATCAACAATAATAACCATAGATACTTTGATCTAGAGAATTGAAAATTCTCGTGTCCAAGACATTCACACAATCTACTTTGATCCACAGAATTGAAAATTCTCATGTCCAAGATATTCACACAATCTATAAATTTAAAATAGTGTTAAATCTTTTATCCATGATTACAAATTCCATCTAACTAATTATAGGCATATTTAGAATCCTAAATCTAAGGATTTCAAACATTTAATTTATCTTTTATCTCTACAATAGAGATCATTTATAATTGTTACAAGTTGTTGCATACCTTTAAATTTCAAATCAAAGCTTTCTAAATTTAAGCATAAAAAACATGAACTGTTGATGAGCAATATAACCTTAAAAATTAAATTGTAATTCATTATGATAACAAATACCCACTAACCAAACAATTAAAAAATCAAAGAATTCTTTATTTGTAAGAGAAGAACATAAAATATAAAAGCATAATTGGCCCTTTGAATAGGGAAAAACCAAATAATTTCAGATTCGACTTTAATAATTATGAGACAGAAGAAGAAGATACGATAAAAAAAACGATTAAAAAAAGATAGAAGAAGAAGATGAGGGGGCCGACGAGCAACATTTTTTAGGGAGATGACAAAATTAGCATCTTTTATAACAAATGTTGACAAAAAATAATTACCTTTTTAATTTTTGTTGACAAAACTAGCCACCTTAAACAAAAGTAGAATAAACTAGCTACCTTTTTAACAAATGTTGAAAAAACTAGCTGCCCTTTTTAATTTTTGTTGACAAAAATAGCTATCTATTATTTGTCCCTCATTTAACCTACCAAAAGCAAAAAAAAAGAAAAAAGAAAAAAATTACTGCAGCTCCCATTCCTACATATATCCAACCCAAAAAATTAAAAAATCAATTAAAATTCAAACAAAAAATTCTGCAACAAAATACTTTCATTCATCAAAAGTCTGGATTTTATCATCCATTACAAAACGAATTACAATTAGAGGACACTCATTCACCCAAATAGGTTCCATATGGTCTTTAGCAACCACTAATCTTGAAAAGTAAATGGTGAGCTACTTTATTACAAATAGAATAATGGAATAAAACAATCTTGAAAGGTATAAAAGGACATCTAAAATAATTTTCAGCAATAATAATAACCATAAATACTTTGATCCAAAGAATTAAAAATTATTGTGTCCCAGACATTCACACATTCTATAAATTTAAAGTAGTGTTAAATCTTTTTATCCATGATTACAAATTCCATCAAACTAATTATAGGCACATTTAAAATTTAAATCTATGGATTTCAGATATTTAATTTATCTTTTTCTCTACAATAGAAATCATTCATAATTGTTTCAAGTTGCTGCATACCTTCAAATTTCAAATCAAACCTTTCTAAATTTAAGCTTCAAAAACATGATGTCACATCTCAACCGTAAAAAAACATGTTGGAGTGGAAGAATTGTAATTTAAGTAAATATATTCTTAAAAAAAAAACTAAAAATTTAATTGAAAGGGATAAAATTGAAATTGGTATAGGAATCCTGAGGATTAAATAATAATTAACCAAATTAGGACTTAATTTGGAATTAAAATGAAGGTTTGAGGACTAAGTTGAGGTGGAGAAATTCGGATGGGTTCATGCAAAAATTTTATGAATAATTGTAAGGTGGCAGAATGCATATCAGGTGGCGGGACATAAAGGGAACAGAGGCAATAAACTGACCAGGCCTCCATTTTTTTTAGGGGCCCAAATTTGAAAAAATTTTAAAAAAATACTACTAAATGTGTATTTTAGGATTTGAACTTGGGTTAAATAGCTTATATTATTAAGCATTTTCCACTAAACCATTCTCAAGTACATGTTTTTTATTTATTTTAATTATATATATCATAATTTTCATAAGGCCCAAAGTCTAATTTTAATACTTTGCACGGGGTCTCTCAAATTTATGAAACGGTCCTGAAACTGACTAAAGTTGCTTATCTTTATTTTCTTCTGTCAAAAGAAAAACTCAAGCATACTCTTCTCATTTTGAAAACTTTCATCTTAATAATCTGAACTTTCTATGCTGAGAGGATCATTGAGGGAGTCTGGGAAGAATTAAAGAAAGAGTTTGAAGATTAAAATGAGTTGAGTGAAGGTTGAAGGAGAGCAGAATCGAACGAAAGGGAAGGATGGAATTCAAAATTAGCCATTTTCCATTTCCTTTATCAAAATCCGAATATGAGGCCGAAAAACAAACTCTGGGATCGTTCTAAATAAGTTCATCGCAAGAAGTTCGTCGACCTGTTACTGGAGAGCCAAGATCTGTCGGATCATCTAGTTCGTATGCGGGTAACCCGAGAGCTTATCAAGCAATTTTTTAGAGCTCCATTCACCGTCTGTTCATGTTGAAGTGAGGAATAGACCGGTGATGCCTATATTAAGAGATTGGCGCCTTGCTCGCTGCTTGAAGACATCAAAAATTTTATTGGACTGAAGCCGTTATTGAGTCTGGCGAAACCCGACACAGATGGCACGAGCGACGAAGAAGGTTGAAACGCAGAGGTAGTATTTATTTTTTTCCAATACGGCAGCATTTTGAAAATTATACATTTTAGTCCTTGGAGTCTGGCATGATAGAAAGTGCGGTGCCTAAAGTTGGATTGGTTGTGCATCTCGGTCCCTCCGTGTTGCTTGATAACCCTTGAACTTTATTTATCTTCTCAATTAGGGTCCAGCAGATTAATTAATTTAGTAAATTAAATTATTTTTGAGAAAGTGACAAATTGGAGACTTAGATAATTGTTAATAGAGTTAATTAAAATATTTATATAATTATTTTAGATCTGAATTGTTGAAAAAAAGGAGGAACCAAGGTTAACTAGTAGATTTTGATTCGTGGAGCTATTTAATAAGTTCGATACTTTAAGTATTTAACTGTGTTGAATACTCATATGTGTATCTGAGTTATATTTATGAATTTTATTGTTTTAAATGCCTGTGGTATTTTATTGATTGTGCTGAAATATTATTATTATTGCATTAGTGAATTTATTAGCTGGAATTTATATCATAATTTACTAACTTAATTACAAGCTCTATTTATTACGTGAGACAGAACTGCTATTGGTAGGAGTATGATATTATACTAGCAGCTGCACATTCAGTTATTAAAGGGTTGATGTTAAAACCGTACAAGAACTTATGTTTCGGAGATACAGGAACTTGTGTTTCAGAGTTAAAATTATCTTACCTTCATTAGTCTACCAGAATACTTTGTAGAGCAAGAACAATGCAGATAAATTAAGGATAATGAATCTGTGAACAGAATTTGAAAAGTACAGTTTGTTTATTATAAGGAATAGTAAGTTAGCTATCGGTACATAAATTATTATAGCAGTAAATAATAATTGTTATGGACAAATAAATTTTAGTTTTGTATTCTTATTTAATTTTGTTAAATAAATAAAATACCCACTAGGTAATTAAGCTCAACGAGTTATGTGTTGTAACTCACAGGTTAAGGTGGTGTGCTGATCTACTGTTCATCAAAAGATTTCAAGAGGTTATTATGGCTTTTGTCATATATTGTGAAATATTTTATGTGCATTTGCAGTTTAGTTTGGCATGTATATAAGTTAAGCTTCTGTAAATATTTTGTATATTAAGTAGTATGGCCACAAACTTGTAAGAATAATTATGCAGTGTCAATAAATAAGTTTTAAATAGTTAATTCTAGTTAGTATAATTAAGGGAGCGTGACATTATGTCGCGGCTTTTTCGTAAGCTGAGATGAGGTGTTATATTTAGTGGTATCAGAGCAGAGGCTTAGTTGGTCCTGGGCCATAGGTAGTAAATAAGTAATTATACATGTCAAATAGGAAATGATTAAAAGATGTGGAATGATGAACTGAGCAGATCATAATTTATTTTATGTAGGATGTCACAAAATTTTCAGAATGCTAGTGGGGAGGAGGCTGAGTCTCGTGCCTCTAGTCCAAATATGCACGAAGAAGTGGCTCCAAATGTTGGAATTACATAGGCAGATATAGGTACGGCCCATAAAGTTCTATTTCGTTAAATGGCGGAAGCATTTAGGCAAGTAGCTATGGCAACTCCAGCTCCAATAGTAGAAAGGAACGGAAATCACCAATCAAGAAGCTAAGAAAATATGGAGCTAAAAAGTTTAAGGCGGGAAGAAAAGATGATCCGGAGGTGGCTGAATATTGGTTAAATAGTACAATAAGGGCATTAGATCAATTGAAGTGCAATTTAGAAGAAAGATATGAGTGTGCAACATCGTTATTACTGGACGAGTGTATGTGTGGTGGAGTACTACATAGCAACGAGTGGCGCTCGAGGCAAGAACTTGGGATTTCTTTTTGTCGCAATTCAAAAAAAAGTACATTACTGAATCTTATATGGATCAGAAGAGGGATTAATTTTAATACTTAAAGCAAGGAAAAATGATGGTAGCGGAATATGAACGGGAATTTATAAGACTTAGCCGTTACGCTCATAATTTGGTTACAACGGAAGTTGAACGTTGTAAGAAATTTGAAAAAGGTTTGAATAATGAGTTGAAGATACTCTTGGTAGCGTAGTGAATTAGGAAATTTTCGGAATTAGTTTCGGTTGTGCAGGAGTTGGAGATAGTAATTAAAAAAAATAGGAAAAAGATTAGAAGAAGAATGTGAGGAAATAAGAGAGTAGGGGGTATGGCAAGTAGACTACCCCAGATGAAAAAAAGAGCCAGGAATGAACATTACTTTACAAGATCAAGCCAAACCGCAGGAAGGGGAAGTAGGAGTATAGTGGAATCTAATGTTAGCTCCAGAATCAATCTGTGAGTACTGTGGAAGAAAACATAGAGGAGAATATTGGTTTGTTACCGGAGCATGTATGAAGTGCAGAGCTACGAATCATCTGAAAAGAGATTGTCCTAAAAACTGAGATGGAACTCAAGAAACTTTGGAAAGGAGTCGGCCGAGAATGCGGAAGAGGAAGAGGTAGAAATTTCGGTGTAAGTCAAGTAGGGGCAGCTTCGGAGACAGTGAATCTCCCTAAACTAGCAGCGCTTGCAAAGGTATATATGATGAGGGCGAACGAAAATGAGGAATCTCTAGACAAAAATTAAGTTACAAGGATTTATATTTATTATTTATAAATAATTGTGATAATACTGTTATGTTGTGATTTTTGCATGCACGTTTTTTTAGGCGAATGTTAAAATTAGATGGATGGAGCTGTCACATCTCGACCGTAAAAAATGTGTCAATGTGGCAAAGTTGTAATTTAAGTAAAATATATATTTAAAAAAAATAAAAATTTAATTGAAAGGGATTAAATTGAAATTAGTATAGGAACCCTAAGGATTAAATAACAATTAACCAAATTAGGACTTAATTTGGAATTAAAATGAAGGTTTGAGGACTAAGTTGAGGTGGGGAAATTTGGATGGGTTCATGCAAAAAATTTTATGAATAATTGTGAGGTGGCAGAATACATATTAGGTGGTGGGACATAGAGGGAACTGAGGCAATAAACTGACTAAGTTGCTTATCTTCATTTTCTTCTGTCAACCAAAAAACTCAAGCATACTCTTCTCATTTTGAAAACTTTCATCTTAATAATATAAGCTTTCTATGCTAAGAGGATAATTGAGGGAGTCTGGGAAGAATTAAAGGAAGAGTTTAAATATTAAAATAAGTTGAGTAGAGGTTGAAGGAGAGTAGAATCGAAGAGAACGGATGGAAAGAATTCAAAATTAGCCATTTTCCATTTCCTCTATCAAAATCAGAATTTGAGGCCGGAGAACTCTGGGATCGTTCAAAACAAGTTCATCGCAAGAAGTCCGTCGACCTGTTGCCGAAGGGCCAAGATCTGGTCGGATCATTTAGTGGGTAGGCGGGTAACCTGAGAGCTTCTCAAGCAATTTTTTAGAGGTCCAGTTACTGTCCGTTCATTTTGAGGTTAGGAATAGATCGTCGACGCTCAGAGGAAGAGAATAGCGCCTTGCTCGCCGCCTGAAGACGCCAAAAATATTATTGGGCCGAAGAGGGTTACTGGATATGGTGAAACCCAACGTAGGAGACATGGGCAAGGAAGAAGGTTGAAACACAGAGGTAGTCTGTGTTTTGTCCAATACAGTGGCGTTTTGGAAAATATCAATTCTAGTCCTTGGAGTCTGGCGTGATAGAAAGCGTGGTGCCTAAAGTTGGATTGGCCATGCATCTAGGTCCCTCCGTGTTGCTGGGTAACCCTTGAACTTTATTTATCTTCTCAATTAGGTCCAGCAGATTAATTAATTTAGTAAATTAAATTGTTTTTGAGAAATTGACAAATTAGAGGCCTAGATAATTGTTAATAGAGTTAATTAAAATATTAAATGAGGAGGAACCAAGGTTAATTAAGAGATTTTGATTCGTGTAGCTATTTAACAGGTTCTGTACTTTTTGTATTTAACTGTGTTAGATACTTAGACGTTCGTCCGAGTTATATTTATGAATTTTATTGTTTTAAATGCCTGTGGTATTTTATTGATTGTGTTGAAATATTATTATTATTATTATTATTGCATTTGTGAAATTATTAGCTGGAATTTAAATCATAATTTACTAAGTTAATTATAAACTCTACTTAGTACGCAGGACAAAACTAATATTGGTAGGAGTATGATATCACACTAGCAACTGCACATTCAGTTATTAAAGGGTCGATGCCCAAACCATACAGGAACTTATATTTCGGAGATACAGGAACTTATGTTCCGAAGGATCAGGAACTTGTGTTTCGAGGTTAAAATTGACTTATTTTCATTAGTCTACCAGAATACTTTGTAGAGTAAGAACGATACAGATAAATTAAGGATAATGAATCTGTGAATAGAATTTGGAAAGTACAGTTTGTTTATTATAAGGAACATCAATTTAGACAGTAAATAAAAGGATAATTTATCGGTACATAAATTATTATAGTAGTAAATAATAATTGCTGTGAACAAATGAATTTAAGTTTTGTATTCTTGTTTTAATTTTGTTAAATAAATAAAGTACCCACTGCGTGTCGCAGCGGAGATTAATGAAATAAGATAATTCTATTAGACTGTTGATTGAATAAATTCAATGCCAGCTAACAGCTTCTAAAATCCATTGATTTACAAGAATACTAGAACTTAGGCATCCAAATTCACAAAATTTGGGAAAATAAGAAATAAGTTCAAAATTCATCAAAAACTGCGTCTAATGTTCATACATGACATATAAATAGGAAAAAAAACCCTAGCCGAAATAATAAAGGAAATAGCAAAAGTTCAAAATTTTCGCAACTGTAAAAATCGAAAAACGCAATTTTCGAGGCCGAAACGATTGAAATTGGCCGAAAAGTGACGGACATCATAGCATAAGCTGTGAGTCTTGTTCGTTGGGCCGTTTCCGATGAGAAAAGACCAAGAATCACCAAAATCCGAAACTGCTAGCTTTGGCCGCAAGTTTGGCCGCAAAATTGACGAAGTGGGCCTATTTGCCAAAATGGCCCTGCGGTCCATCCCCTCCAAAAATTCCAACTCCGTTTCCAATTCCGCATCACTAGGCAATCAAGCTCAGCGAGTTATGTGTTGTAACTCGCTGGTTAAGGTATAACTTATAAATGAGGGTGTGTTGATCTGCCGTTCATTAAAAGATTTTCAGGAGGTCATTATGGCTTTTGTCATAAATTGTGAAACATTTTATGTGCATTTGCAGTTTAGTTTGGCATGTATATAAGTTCAGCTTTTGTAAATATTTTGTATATTAAGTAGTATGGCTACGGACTTCTAAGAATAATTATGTAGCGTAAATAAATAAGTTTTAAATAGTTAATTCTAGTTATTATAATTAAGGAGCGTCGCATTCCGTCGCGGCTTTTTCGTAAGCCGGAATAAGGTGTTACACATGAACTGTAGTATAACCTAAGAAATTGAATTGTAATTCGTTCTGATAACAATTACCCAGAAACCAAACAACTAAAAAACCAAAGAATTCTTCATTTGTAAGAGGATAACATAAAATATAAAGCATAATTGGAACGTTGAATGAATAGGAAAAAAACCAAACAATTTCTAGTTCCACTTTGATAATGAGGCGACCGACAATTTTTTATTATATTCCAAATATTATTGGCATAAATTATTTAATTTTTTGATAAATTATTTAAAAATGATTATAAAATTTTTTTAATATTTTAATTTAGATAGACAATGTTTTATATTAAATTAAACTCACTTTGATAAATTAATGAAATAAAATTCAAATTTTAGTATGGCAGACTGATTAATTATTTAATTATATCACTAAAAGTTATGTTTCTATGTCTAATAACATTATGAATATTAATTAAAATAGCATTTATTAATATTTTATTATTTAATTTTATGTATTATATTCTACTATAATCTAAATTTTAATGAAAAATAAATTAACTAATGAGTTATGTAATTTATTAATAAAATATAATTATAAATATGAATTAAAATAATATTTTTAATAAAATAAAATTATAAATATGAATTAAAAAATTTTTAATACTTTATAATTTAAATTTATTTATTATAATATTATTGTAAATTACAATTAATTTTTAATAATATAAATTAATGAATAATAAAAAATTATATTTTTTAATAGAATAGAATTATAATTATAAATAAAATTAAAATAGTATTTTTTAATAGAGTAAAATTATTAATAAAATAATTTTTAAATTTATTATATATATATATATATATAGACACACACACACATCATAGACTCTAAGCATAATTCTTAGAGCATCTTTAATGCTAAGATGGATTTTGGTTGATTTAACGTGCTTTAATAGAAGTTATTCAAGTGATTTGGATAAAGTTATGATATAGATATTTAACAATTTAAAAGGACTCTCCAATGCTAGACATGCTACAATTATATTAAGTGATTATTTGTAATTATTTAGAAATAAAATTCAAATTATAGCTAAAATAGGAATTAGAATACGGGTATAACCCCCATACGGAAACAAATTTAAACAGAAAAAATGAAAAATGCTAAGTCACGATGTCTATTTAACCATCTGAAAATTGTTCACCTAAAAATATACTATCCAAAAGCGATCCACAAATATACGAGGCAATTACAGTATACCTGAAGCATCCAAGGTCGTATTCACTTAAGAACTAAAGATTACTAGTACTAACTCGATTACTATTATCTAACTGGCAAGCAAGTGAATGAATTGATTATTTTAAAAGTAAAACGAACGCACGTACGCAAATTTAAGCTTCTGACCAGAATCGTTTCTAAACTGTTCGACATAAAAGCTGGAATTGGCAATCTCTAATTCAGCTCCTCCCTTTCTGAAAATGATCAGCAATCCCAATCGGCTAGGATTTGAAATTGTGAAATATGCTCCTATGAAACTAGCTTCTGTTCTTCCGAATATGAAGAAAATCTTCAAAACCAAGTTCTAGTTTCCTTCGTGAGCTATTGTGTTTTTCGGTGATGATTACTGCCTTCTTTCAGTGATGGCCTCCTTACTCGTCAATCCCTTTGTTACCTCTTCTTCGTCAATCTCTGTTCGCCGCGGTAAACCACTGTTAACGATGGTGATAGGGCCTGGTTTCTCTCGAAACCAGTCCTTTGCTCTTTGGCCGGGCTTCTCCTCATTTTTCTCGTCAATCCATGTACTCCCTTCGTTACCCTTTAATTTAGGGGTGACTGAACCGAACTGATTAACTGAATAAAAAACTGTTTTTCATTTCAAAAACCAAAAATCGAATTGGAATTACAGAAATCGAATGTCAACCGAACCGAAAATACGGTTCGGTTTCAATTCAGTTTTGGTAAAAACCCAAAATTATTCCCTTTTGCATTTTGCATAAGCAGCTCTATTTAAAACATTTTCGAAAACTAATATTAATTTTCATCCAACCAAGCAACAAGCACATGACCATTTCATAAAAACAAGAAATTCATAAGCAGTAGAACTCATAAGAAGTCTACATCATATACCAGAATGAGCAAAATAGTAAAAGGAACAGAATATGGTGCTCTCATCGCTTAGCAATTTTCCATAATCAAAACAAATACATTAGAATCACATTGCAACCGATTATATAGAACCCATAACAAAATCAGAACAAAAACAGCCAGAAGGGAAATCAAAGAAAATAAAAAAAAATTAGAATGAAAAAATCAGAACAGAAAGGAGATAAAAATAAAAATAAAAATTGAACAGATGGTTTTACATCTCTGCCACCGCCGACGCCTGAATCTGACATTACAGCCACCGCTATAGACTTTGATTTTTTATCATTCGTCGTCTATCATCTTCATTTTTCTTTGATTCTTCTTGCTCCAGAATAAATTTTTTCCACTCCATAAAAAATCCTTATTGCTGCTGCTGTAATAATGGTGGATGATGCACCATCGGACTCGCTTTCTTCCCTTTAAAAAACCTCTGGTCCAGGTCTCTCCTCCTTCCCTGCTTGGTCGGTGCTGATTTCAAAAAGGACTCTTGGTGGTCGCCGAAAAGAAAGGAGAGACAGAGGATGGCAGTGAAGATAAAAGGGAGGAGCAGAGAACGGTGGTCGGCGTCTATTGGTTCTGTTTAAGTTGAAGGAGAGATAAGATGAAGACGAAGAGAAGGGAGGCGTCGAGCGAGAGAAGAAGAGCATCTAGGGTTATATATATATATAATTTAGTTTCGGTTTCGGTTTGGTTATAAAACGATCAAAATCGATCACCAAAAATCGGTCGGTTTTGATCACCCCTACTTCAATTCCAGACTTTTATTTTATTCTCTTCTCTTGTGCTTCGTCAAAAATCAATTTCAAAATCCGAAAATTTCCCGATCAAAATTCCCTTCCAATCGCACTTCAAATCTCTCTCAAAGCTTTCGAATCACCCTCTTGAATCAGACTATCCCATCCCTTCTTTCAGAATTGCCACCTTCGATTTCCTCTTCGATTCAAAACACAACACACAAAAGTAGAAACTCATCTCTCTGAAACGTCGCGTTTCATGCAGCTCAGTTCTTCATTCTTTAACTGAAACGATGTGCAGCACTTAATTGTTATAGCTCCTTTCGTTGTTTCTTCCAGAACGCTGCGTTTCATTTCTTTTGTTCATCCAAAACGAAGCTCAATATTCTATTCCTTAACCGCTGCGATTTAACCAAAGCCCAACAGCACTTAAAACCAAATAAAACGCAGCCTCCCTTCAAATAAAACGCACATGTGATTTATTTTTGAACAAAATTTCATTGAGTCCAAAATTTTGCACATTTTGCCTAATAACCCTTGAAAGTTAATGACTTCCAAAAATTACTCATCTTGGCTCCATTTTTGTGTTATTTCCGTCCTTTTTTGTAAAGATACTAGATTAAGACCTCTGATATAAAAATTAACGAGTTAAGTACTACAAAAAATAAATTAATCACTGATATAAGTAAAATTAAGCAATAATTCTACAAAAATTGTATATGTTTCTAGCACTTAACAAAAATAGAGGTTGAGATAGACAATGTCTATTACACGTCATCTTCACAGATTAAATAAAAGATCGGATTGGAGAGGTTTTTTTTTTATAAACTTCCAAAATATCAAAATATTGTCCTAAATTTATTAAAATATTGTCCTAAATTTCTAATCTAATGTGTTGAGCTTTTAATTTAATGTCTAAATTTGAACTAGCTGCCTGAATATTAAATTATTTTTAAATAAGTTTTATTAAATTTAATTTTAAATTAATATTTAAAATATTATTTTTTAGATCATGCTTATCTTTAATTTTTTTTTTAAAAACAAAAGATATTACTAAAAATATATCACCGCCCTAATAAAGAAATAATAAATTTGTTTTTACAATTTGATTATTTATTGATCTACACATATAAAAAAAATGAAATAATAAATTTATACAAATCTCATAAAAAATATAAAATTATATTATCTTATTTACTAGCAAAAGTATAATTTAAGAAATTTTAAGAAATATGAAAAAATAAAAATTGAAAAATGTGAAGATCACAGAAAATATAAAAGAACAATGAAAAGGTGGCGACCACAAGCAAAATGAAACAAAATAAAAAAGATGACGACCATAAGAAAAATCTTTAAAAAAAAAAAAATTAAAAAATCTTGGAACCATGTAGGGATGTGGTGAAGGATGAAGGGAACGTGTTTTTCGTGGGAGAAGTATTAATGAAGGGAACGTGTTTCTTGTGGGAGAAGTATTGATGATATTAAAATTTAGGATAAAGCTTTTTGTCCCGTGCGAAAGGCCGAGAATTTTTGTTTTCTTTGTGAATTTTTTTCTTCTTTTAACATTGTACCGCAGATTGTCTGTACTGAATCTCAATATCAATTTTACTGAGTTACAATTCATAGAATTTAACTCTGTATTGTAAACTAAATGCAAAACAATTCAGACGGTTGAATTTATAGTCACATGAAATTTATATTACATAGTCAAATTCTATAAACTGTAAATCTGTGAAATTGATTTTGGAACTCAGTACAGACAATCTCTTGTACAAATGAAAAAAATTATAAAAAATCACAAAAAGACAAAACAGTCTCGTGCCTCTCGTTGCCCTAAAATTTAATAAGTGCCATATTTAGATAAAGTTACAGTATAGATATTTAACTATTTAAAAGGACTCTCCAATGCTAGACATGCTACAATTAAATTAAGTGATTATTTGTAATTATTTAAAAATAAAATTCGAATTATAGCTAAAATAGAAATTAGAATATGGGTGTAACCCCTATACGGAAACACATTTGAACGGAAAAAATGAAAATACTGAGTCACGATGTCTATTTGACCCTCCGAAAATAGAAGCTGGAATTGACAATGACTATTACACGTCATCTTCACAGACTAAATAGAGGACTGGATTGGAGATTTTTCCTTTTTTTTATAAACTTCCACTTCAGCTTATGTGGCAACTAAAATTTAGCAATCCAACAAGATAGCATTGGAGATGCTCTAAGCGTATTAAACTGTTGTCCTAACTTTCTAACTTAATGTACTAAACTCTAAATTTAATGTCTGAATTTGAACTTAATGTCTGAATACTAAACTATTTTTCTTAAATAAGTTTTATTAAATTTGATTTCAATTTACTATATATATATATATATACACACACATACACAGTAGAGTCCAAGCATAACTCTAAGCTTAATTCCGAAACATCAAAATGTATTAAAATATTGCCCTAAATTTCTAATCTAAACACACACACACACATACACATTAGAGTCCAAGCATAACTCTAAGCTTAATTCCGAAACATCAAAATGTATTAAAATATTGCCCTAAATTTCTAATCTAATGTGCTGAACTTTTAATTTAATGTCTAAATTCGAACTAGCTGCCTGAATATTAAACTATTTTTTAAATAAGTTTTATTAAATTTAATTT
>CATIWJ010391542.1:0-17696 GCA_949640765.1 Croton laevigatus
TCTGTTTGCACGGAAATTCCAAGAAAATTAATTAGTTAATTAATATTTATTAATTAGTTAATTAATTTAAATAAAATAACCAAATTAAATATTAATTGGTTATTTAATTAATTATCTTGATAATTATCATATTAATAAAATTATGTGATAATATCAAAAAGATGGGACCAATAGAAGCTCGCCAAGTGGACCAATCAAATCGCTTCGCTTAATGGGCAAGCATCCCAAAATCTCTATAAATAGACTGCCTCTCTTCATTTGAAGGGACAGAAAATTCAAGACTCCGAAGCTCTGACAAGTTGAAGACTCCGAAGCTCTTGCAAATCAAAGACGTCGAAGCTCTGATCGATCAAAGACGCAAAGCTCTCTTCAAAGTTCGAAGGCTAGTTCAAAGATCGTCAACAAAGCTCTGTCGTCAGGCAAATCAAACTCTACTGATTCGAGATCAAGTCGTCAAGACCCTCGCATCGTGTGAAGTTCAAATCAAATTCAACCAAATCAAGATCAACCGATTCGGGATTAAGTCGTCAAGACCCTCGCTTCGTGTTCATCGCAAATAGAAGAATCAGAGGATTCCATAGAGATTGTAACCGCTTAATTCTTTTTGTTTGTAATTTCTTATTTTCAGGAAATACAAAATTTGTTGATACAGACTCAACCATGAATAACGCATTATGCCTATTGATTAAGATTTATTCGTTCCTCTTAAAACCTTAGCAACTAAGTAATGGGCAACTACAATATATGAGGGAAAAAAAACTTGTAGTTACTGCATCAAGCAAAGCAGGGCACTCATTCATGATCTCACCAAACCCAAATCCTCCAATCCAATATCCTGCAACTGGCATTTTCTGGTCAACTTGAGAATAACATTGAAATAAGCGTAAGTAAGAAGGTCATTCGTTAAACTTAACCATAATAACAAGTCAGGCAATAATAGTTGAAAACTATAATCTTTCAGATATGCATTTTTCTGCTCTTTTATGACAAATAAGTTCGGTTGTTGCAATTTCTGTTACATTGTTTGTTATAGTTAATAATTGGGTTGCTGACTTGTTGTAATGGTTTTTGTGTTTTCGTTGTGAAATAGTGACATTACTAATTGCTCGTTTAATATAATATACAAATGAAAAGAAAAAACTCTTAACCTTCCAACATCAGCGTTGGTAGCATGTAAAAAGGCTATCAGTGCAACAATAGCCTTTTCCTGCACAAGAGGAGAACTTGGAATCGTCGACTTTTAACTGGGCTCATTGTCGGTCTTCATCATCGCAGAGGCAGCCACTGGTTTCACAATGATCCACAGGATTCAAACAATTTTAAGTTCATTTGAAAGAAATCAAATTGAAAATACAAGAGACTAATTAAATAAAATAGAAACTGAATACCCATTTCTTTACAAAAGCAATTAGCAACAAATAAAGGGACTCATCAAGCAATACAACAAAAACCAAAATAGACACAAAAAGTACATATGAAAAACAACTTAGTCCATCTCAATCAAGTAAATGGTTCTATGGAACCTCATTTTTATCATCTAAAGGAAACAACTTTTAAAATAGAGTGGGATGTGGTCAGTTACCACGTATTTTGTAAAGCTAATCAATGTGCGGATGCTTTAGCACATTTGGGTCATATGACTCGGGTTTTGATGTTGTAGTTCTTGATACTCCATCTATAGAGTCACTACCTAAATTATTTGCTGATAAATGTTGTACTCCTTTTAAGAGAAGTTCTACTTCCTAAGGAATAATTATCCTTCCATAAATAAATACTTCTCCTCTTCCAAAAAAAAAAATTGTCTCTAATAAAAAATTACATTCTCTCCCATAATGCAAAGTCTCACATATCTTTTTGATTTTTACAAATAAAAATTTAAAAAAGTTGCATTTTTTAATAATGTTAATGGAGCATTAACATTTGAAAATGGGGAGACCAAAATAGCAGTCATAACTCACGCCGCATCCTACTTTCCCAAGTCCTATATTGTGGGACATTTGCCACATCATATTAAATGAAATCCATATTCCTCACGCTATCAATGTAAAATCATATTAAATGGGTTGAATATAAGTATTTAATATTCTACAAAATTTTTTAGAGAATCAATAAACATTTAATATTACATCAAAACCCATAATGACTCTACTTTGTATTATACAAGCATTTAAATACTAATTTAATATTGTCTACTTGTTAACTAAAAGCCATTAATTTTTTTTCTTTTTTAAGGACTAGTTTTTTTTTTATTTTTGTCGTTGCTCAAATGTCATTTTAAGCAAAATAAATAATAAAATCAACAATTAATAATAAAATTTTAAAATGCGCCAAAATTTTTAAAAAAAAATTCAAATTGCGCTAAAATTAATAAAAAATTCAAACTAAAAAAATAGTTCGGCCAATCAAAGAAAATAAAGTTCAACAATTAACCCGGGATCGAACCAAAACCAAACCGTTAAAAATCAAACTGAAACCATCTTAGTGGTTTCCGTTATAAAACCGAAACTGTTATAAAGTAGTTCAGTCTCGGTTCAAATATTTATAAAACCGAAACCGAAATCAAAACCGGAACCGTTAATTAACACCAACAATAATGACTACAATCAATTTTTTGACCCAAAAAAATAAAAGTGAGATTGAAACTGGAACTATTCAAATATTTCATGTATTGAATAAAAATATGAAAGTTCGTATATTATTGAAATCTTATTCTAATATTTGTCTTTTGTTAATAAATAAAATGAATCAATATCAAATTATATAAAACCGAAATCAAAACCGATCAAAACTGAAATCAAACATCTTTATATAGTTCGGTTTCGGTTCTACTATTCTTTGAAACCGGAACCGTCAGTTTCAAAACCGAAAGCAGCAATTTTTTAACCGTGGCCAAGTCTAGTTGAGACGCGCTCTAACTTTGGCTGAGTGGAGAGATCTTTCGAAGGTCGCTAAGGGCGACCTCTCTGTTAAGTTGTGAGTGACTAACTATGGGTCAGGTTGCGGGTCCGGTCCTTAAATGGGTAAGGAGTACAAAAATGATTTAGTTTTATAATTTGGTATACACTTGCTCCATTTGTCACAGAAAATAAAAGTCGGATTTTGGGTTTGGACAATTTCACGTTTGGTCCTTGTAAAAATATTCAGTTTGTTTCTTTTGTTAAAGTTCAATTTGATACTTCAACGGCTTTTTTTTTTTTACAGGACTAAAGTGTTTAATAGTCACAAAACACATAGACTAAAAAATATAATATTTGAAATAGAGGAACTAAAATGTCTAATATACTCGAAACCGAGGGACTAAATCATAATTTACTCTTAATAATTATTATGGTCTTATAAATTCGCCTTTCGTTTTATTTCATAGTTTCCTTGAATACAAAAATTCTCTAATTTCATAATTTTATTTTCTAACTTATTTTTATAGGAATTGGAGTTACATATAGTTCTTGTATTCTTTTTTTTTTTTTAAATTCAAGATAGCAACTTAATCCATGGCCACCATTACTCATACATGCTCGAATGAGAATTCAAATAGTTCTCAATAAAATATGGAATTTTAGGATATTAATTTGTATTAGTATATGATTCTTCTTGGATGCTGCTTAGCAGAATTTAATAATGTAAAAGCATTCATCCTTTTCTACATTTAAAATTTATTTAATAATTAATTTGGCATTATGTTCTTGGAAATAGCATCACCTTCTTAAAATACCCTTTAATTGTTTTGTTTAAATAGCTGTGAAACATCCATAAAAAAAAATCCATATACAAATTGGGACAAAATTTCCATTGACAAGTAGACATTGTTTACAGATATTTTAAAGTTTGGGTTTCAGTTCAGTTCTTGAAGTATGAAAACGCGTTAAGGATTACAGCTGAAAAACAATACATTTAGTATTGGCAAGTTGAGAAGGGCAAAAGAAGAAGCCTACAAAGAGCCAAAAGAGTAAAATATAAATTAGGGAAATTTACATTTTTCTCTCTATGTTTTACATAAACTATATTTTTCTCCCTATATTTTTTTTGTCAGACTAAAACCTCCCTCTGTTTTAATTCTGTTAACATTTTCCTCCTTTTTGTCTATTTTTTCAGTTAAAATAACGGTTTAAGGACCAAAATGTAATTTTATGGAATATTTTGAAAAATCTGAAGAAATGAAGGACTTATTGGCAATTTCCCTCCTTCTTCTTCCTTAAACACTGCACACCTTCACCCCCACCATCACTGGCCGTCACCGGCCATCACCACCACCATCACCCCCGCCACCACCACTGCCGCCATCATCAAACAAGTACAGGAATCTCACCGAAAATCTGCAAACGATGCCCAAAATCAAATTCAAGCACACTATCAGATTCATCTTAACGCAAGGAGTTCAAATATGTGATTAAATTTAACAGAATATTGACTGATTGGCCGGAAATCAACAAAAATCGAACATCTACCGAAAAAAGTGACTGCCCAAAAAACACATAGATCAGGACTAATATCTATATCAAACGAAAGCCCATGAAGAGAGGATTCGGAATATACCTTCAAAATGGCTGGACAACCGCCGGAAGCATCGAAAAATTGAATAGAAATTTTCGTGAACAGTCGCCGTTCCTCTTCGGTCGCCGGAAAAGATGGTTTCTGGTGATGAGCTTTACATCAAACGGAAGCTCTCATAGTGAGGAGTTCGAATCTACCCTCATCCTCACTAAATGGTGGCCGAAGGTACTCAAAAATGGCGTCGATAAATTTCTCTTTCTTAAACAGTCGCCGTTCCTCTTCGGTCGCCGAAAAAGATGGTTTCTGGTGACGAGCTTTACATCAAATGGAAGCTCTCACAGTGAGGAGCTTGAATCTACCCTCATCCTCGCCGGATGGTGGCCGGAGGTGCTCAAAAATGCCGTCGATAAATTTCTCTTTCTTCAACCGTTTTGTCAATCTCTTGATCTCTGTCTTCTCTCTCTCTATTGTGGCTACCAGACAGTGAAGAAAATTAAACATAAGGGGAGGAAGGGAAGAGGACAGTGGTGGAGGTTATGGCGGTGATGGGGGTAGAGGTGATGGTGATGTCCGGTGATGGCCAGTGATGGTGGGGGTGAAGGTGTGCAGCGTTCAAGGAAGAAGAAGAAGGAAAATTGCCAATAAGTCCTTCATTTCTTCAGATTTTTCAAAATATTCCGTAAAATTACATTTTAGTCCTTAAACCGTTAGTTTAACAGAAAAAATAGACAAAAAGGAGGAAAATGTTAACAGAATTAAAACAGAGGGAGGTGTTAGTCTGACGAAAAAAATATAGGGAGAAAAATATAATTTATGTAAAACATAAGGAGGAAAATGTAAATTTCCCTATAAATTATTTATGGTGGATTTTATGCATCACGAGAACGCCATAATTAGTTAATAATCTTTCATATTTCCTGAAATTTGTTTATAATAATTGTTCAAGTGGATAGTGAAGCTCTGTGGTAGATATGCTTCTTCATTAAATTTTAATGGTGGTATTGTAGTTTTTCATAATTTGCTTTATGTTTTAATTGTGAGGCAAAAACAAGTTTAGTTTTTTAAGATTTCTTGTGAATTTTTTTTTGTTTTTAAATACAATTAAGAGGTTGAAAATGATTTAATTTCATAATTTTAAAGTTATAATTATATATACCAACCTCACAAATAATCTACACCAAAATTAACATGTTGCAAAATAAGAAAAAAAATGAATGGTTGGACATCTACATTAAAAAAAAAATTGAATGGTTGGACAAGTGGAGCGGTCAGATGTGGAGAGTTGATCTGTGCTCCGTCAATGCTGTTGGGTTCTTCAAGTTTCTATGCTAGTTTTCTAGTTTATTTTGTTTGTTGGAATTTGATGGTATAAGAGTGTATATCTTCTGTTCTTCTTCAATCAATAAAAATTACTACTCTACGTTAAAAAAATAAAAATAAAAAGAATGGTTGGACATTTTTATATCTCTTAAGCAAAATATGAGAATTTGATTTTTATAAATGGATATCTAATAATTGGAAATATTACGAAAAATATTCTGAAATATAATCAAATTAATTAACATATTCTTGTGCTATTGAAACTAATTAAAACATTAATTTTTATTGTTTCGTTAAACTAACTGGTCATTTGCTAAAAATAAAAATAACAAAAGTACGGTGCTTAAGATTACAAGTCTTGAGTTCAAAACCATAAAACTTTTTGATAACACCGTTCCTCTAAATCAACTAAATAGGCCAATCGAGCCCTACACCCAGCAGGTTCGATCCTAGAACGCGGGTCGCCTCGGTCGAATAAGAGTTCGGACATCGGACGATAGTCCGATGCCCGAAGGTGACGACACTACATTGGCTTGACGGACATCATGGAACCCTCGTCCTAGACATCGGTCTTAAAAACGACAGAGCCGCCTTGAGACTGGCATGTCAGAACCATTACAGAACCGTACGCCGACAAAACCGCTGAAAGTACTATGGGAATGTCAGGAGTTGTCGACCCGTACTATGACAAATGTCAGGGGACTCTTTGCTATAAATACCAAACCTCGATTTCTATGCCAGGTATCACATTTACTTCCTTTTTCTGATTATTCCCCTCTAAGCCGATCAGATTCTGACTTTAGCATCGGAATGGCCATTTAAGGGCCCCGTCCGATCCTTTCTCCTTCTGGTGTGCAGGTTCGGTTCGGTATCTCTTACAATCTCATCTCCCGATCTACAACCTCGATGGTTTGCCCATCCAAGGGTCGTCATTTTAGTAATCCGGAACATCAATTGGTGCGGTGAGCGTTGATCGAACCTTCAGTCTGTCTGCAGCTCCTATCTAAGCAACACGTCCGGTATGAGGGGCATAGATCTGAACCTTGGCTTAAACTTCTTCCCTGAAGAGCCTGGAATGAAAGACAGTGGCATCGGCCCGAACTTGGGAATCCCGCAGGCCAGTGCGGTACCTCCTCAGGGTGCTTTCAGAGGGCAAAGAGGCAACGCCGATCCGAACCCCGGTCAGAACCTCCCCTACTTTAATAATTCGGTGGCTATGCAAGCATTGTATGGAGCTTATATGGATTTAAACAGGTAGATGGGAGACTTGCGACAACAGGTCAATCAGGTGTCACAAGCTCAGGGGACTCCTGCAGCTAATGCTCTGCCCATTCCCCAGGCTAGTGCTCATGTTAGTAGAGTGGGTGTCATACCCTCTGCTCTTAAAACTAAGAGTAAAGGAAAGAGTGTAATACAGGTAGAGGAGGAGGATGAGAATTCGGAGACGAAAGGTGGTCGGGCACCCAGAGATGATGTCGAATCTCGGGTGAAGAATATACTAAAGACCATGGGTATTTGTGGCATGGGATTAAATTTTGAGCAAAACACTGAGTCTCCGCTGACATATAGTATCATCAGCTGACCCTTCCCTGCGAAGTTCAAAATTCCCAGTGGCCTGGACAACAAAGATGGGAACACCTGTCCTAAGAGCCACGTCAACAAGTTCAAAACGGTAATTATTGCTCAAACTTACGAGGATCATGTCCTATGCAAACTCTTTCCTACAACCTTGAAGGGTATAGCACAGGACTGGTATCAATCTCTTGGCCCAAACTCGATCAGTTCATTTAAACAGTTGTCTGAGCTCTTCCTGACAAGATTTGTCACCAAGATGCCACAAAAGATGCTTGCAACAGACGTCATACTACTGTATCAGAGGGAGAATGAAAGTTTAAGAAAGTTCATTGACAGATTCAATTAAGATGTTAATATGATTGACGATGATCTACCATTTCAATCACATTGCATGCCTTTTTGGAAGGAACGACCAACACAGATCTCCAAAAGCAATTGATCAAAGCCAAACCCACAACCCTCCAAGAGCTTATATCCATTGTGCAAGATGAAGTCAGACTAGAAGAGGCTATGAAAAACTTAGAGGGCTGACGCAGGCAAGCAGAACGACCTCGGAAGGAAGAAAAGAGTAGCAGGGATATTAACAATGTAGGTCGGCACAGAAGGCGATCTACGGGTCCTGGTAATAGAAGGTTTCCTTCCAATCAGAATACCAACTTTACACCCCTCAATTCCTCGAGGAGGGAAGTGCTTATGTGGATTAAGAGGAATGGGGAAGATATTAAGTGGCCCCCGAAGATGAGGGAGGCCAGTAGGACTCAGAGGGACAGCAGCAAGTATTGTGACTTCCATCAAGATAAGGGTTATGATACCGAAGATTGCTGGAATCTGAAGGAGGAGATTGAACGTCATGTTCAACGGAGAGCGCCTGGGATCAACCGATATGTTAAGGGAACGGGAGGTCGCACTGAGGCTGAACAAAGGGAGGATCGAAAGGATGATCAACGTAACAGAAGGCAGGGGCGACAAGAGGATCGTCCAAGGTTGAATGAAAGGCAAGTGGCAGGAGAGATAAATGTCATACATGGGGGGCAGCTGTGGATAGAGCTCTACCAAGCAAAAAAGAGCAGTAATGGAGATAATGTCGATCGCTCATAAGGCGCAGAACCCCCCACATCCTAATTTCCACCCCTCCACTTGGTGCTAGATCTCATTCACCAAGGATGATGCCAAACATGTTAAGCATCCTCACAACGACACCTTGGTAGTACAGGGAATTGTTCATGGATATAGGGTCAGAAGAATTTTGGTGGATGATGGTAGTTCAGTAAATCTCCTCACAATGGATGCTTTCTGAAAAATGAACCTGGAACCCAAAAATATTAAGCCAGTGACGGCTCCTATCATGGGTATCGGAGACCAGACAGTTCAGTTGGAGGGATCCATTGAGATCCATGTTGAACTTGGAGATGATGATTTGACCAGAGATGTAAAGATAGAATTCATGCTGGTAGACATCCCTTTCGCCTACAACCTTCTCCTTGGTCGGCCTTACTTATATAAGACCGGAGCTATCCCAAGTATCTACCACTTGTGCTTGAAAATCCCCACATTAAAGGGTGTCGCCATAGCCAGAGGCAGTCAGGAAGGCGCCAGACAGGCCTATATAAATGCTTTGAGAGGAGTATTCCCAGCAGCCCAGATAGATGGAGAAGCTATCCCTCCCCGGTCATCTGCAGTTCAGCCCGGTGGAGATGTAAAAAAGATAAGACTTTTCCGGGGCGAGGTAGAATTCGGCTCTGGAATGGACTCAAGAGTCATGAGAGATGTCTCCTCCGTCCTGGGGAGGCATGGGATACAGCCGACCTAACAGGTGTTGATCTGAAGGTCATTATTCATAAACTTAACATTGATCCATCGGTCAAGCCGATAGCACAGAAAAAAAGGAAGCATTCTCCAGAGAAACAGATAGCAATAGTTGACGAGGTCAGTAAGTTGTTGGATACGAAGGTCATCCGAGAGGTCCACTACCCAGAATGGCTTACGAATGTCGTGTTGGTAAAGAAATCAAATGGGGCATACCGAATGTGTGTGGACTTCACAGATTTGAATAGAGCATGTCCAAAGGATCTTTATCCATCACCAAGCATAGATCAGTTGGTAGATTCTACAGCAGGGTTTGCCCTATACTCCTTTCTGGATGCCAAGGCGGGATATCATCAGATATTTATGTGTAAACTGGACGCGGAGAAGACTGCCTTTGTAACTGATCAGGGGACCTATTGCTACCGGATGATGCCTTTTGGTTTGAAGAATGCAGGAGCCACTTACCAAATGATGGTAAACGCCATTTTCAAAGACCACATTGGTAGCATTGTCGAAGTGTATGTGGACGACATGATCATCAAGAGTAAAAATGCTGATGACCACGCCCGAGACATCGAAGTTGTACTCAAAATCCTTCAGGCATACAACCTGAAGTTGAATCCAGAAAAGTGTACCTTTGGAGTCCCTGCAGGAAAGTTTTTAGGCTACATGGTTTCTCAACGGGGCATTGAGGCTAACCCAGAAAAGATTAAAGCAGTTATGGACATGAGACCACCCACAAGTATAAAGGAAATTCAACAATTGAATGGCAGGATCACTGCCCTCGGAAGATTCATTTCATGTTCGGCCAGGCGATGTCAACCTTTCTTCAAGGCTTTGAAAAACCTCAAAACCTTCCAATGGACTAAAGAATGCAAGAAGTCCTTTGAAGAGCTCAAGTCATTTTTAGCTTCGCCGCCTTTATTAAGCTGACCCATACCGGGGGAGACTCTTTACATATATCTTTCTACAACATATGACACTGTCACCTTGGTACTTGTCAGAGAGCAGGATGGGGAACAATTTCCTATCTATTACGCCAGTAGGGTGCTACAAGATGCTGAATTGAAATACCTGAAGTTGGAAAAGCATGCTCTTGCCCTATTTATGTCAACACAAAAGCTTAGACACTACTTTGAGGCTCATACAGTTGTTGTAAGAACGGATCTCCCACTTAGAAAGATTTTGCAAAAGCCGGAGACCTCAGGAAGGATTATTGAATGGGATGTCAAGATCAGTGTCTACGGTGTGTAGTTCGAACCTCGGAAGGCTTTGAAAGCCCAAGTTTTGGCCGATTTTATAGCCAAACTCACCCCAGCCGACCAGTCGCAAGACCATTCTGTGGAGAAGTGGGAAATATGGGTCGACGGAGCTGATTGTGCTGAAGGATTGGGAGTTGGTATTGTGATCAAGGGGCCTCATCAGCTACTTATCAAATATGCCATTAGACTTGGTTTTCAAACGTCTAACAATAGGGCGGAGTATGAAGCTCTCCTGAATGGTTTGAAATTAGCTAGAGAGATTGGTATGGAGCAGCTAACAATCTATAGTGACTCTCGCCTCATTGTCAATCAAGTCTAGGGGAACTTTAAAGTGAAGAAAGATGAACTGATCCCATACGTGGAGATTGCCCAGAAGACGAAGCCCGACGGGTGGAATATTGTTCAGGTTCCTAGGGAGCAAACATCGGAAGCTGATGAGATCGCCAAGGCGGCAGCCCAGGGCAGCATGGAATCTTTGAAAAATATACCTTTGACCATCCAAGAATTTTCAACTTCTCGGGGAGAGCATTTATGTTTTTTTGAATGGCAGGATAGTTGGATGGAGCCCCTCGTCCGATGGCTAGCTGAGGGAATACTGCCGACTGACAAGAAAGAGGCCGACCGAATTATGAAGAAATCCAAGGATTATAGCTGGTATGAGGAGGATCTCTACAGGCGATCCCAAACCCACCCTGGCTTCGTTGCATTCCGGAGCAGAGAGGTCAGTATGTTTTGAGGGAGATCCATTAAGGTATTTATGGGGCACATCAGACAAGCTCCACTTTGGCAAGGAAAGTCTTGTTACAAGGATATTTCTGGCCAACTATTAGGACCAACGCTGAAGAGATGGTAAAAAGATGTCACAGATGTCAGGAGCATGCCAACGTCCAAAGAGTATCGACATCACCTCTTTCTCCTATAGGAGCTTCATGGCCTTTCTATCAGTGGGGATTGATATTCTGGGTCCTTTTCCAAAAGAATTGAGGCAGTGCAAGTTTCTCATAGTTGCCATTGATCACTTCTCCAAATGGCCCGAAGCCGAGGCCGTGTCAACCATCACCCAGAGCAGAGTCACTGACTTTGTTTACAAAAATATTGTAACCAGGTTCGGGATCTCCAAGATCATCATCACCGATAATGGCAAGCAGTTTGACTCCAAACAGTTCCGGTCTTTCTGCCAGGGTCTCCATATCGATCTACGTTTTTCTTCGGTAGCTCACCCTCAAACCAATGGGCAAATTGAGGTAATTAACAGAACAATCTTGCAGGGATTGAAGAAGAGGCTTGGTGATAAGAAAGGCTCATGGGTAGACGAACTCAACAGCGTTCTTTGGAGCTTCAGAACTACACCAAGATCTCCCATAGGAGAAACCCCATTCTCCCTGATGTATGGAGCAGAGGTGATAGTGCCCGTGGAGATCGGCCAGCCTACTATTCGAGTAGAATTCGCAGAGCAAGTGGATCAAAGCCAAGAACGGAGATTAGACCTTGACTTAGCCGAAGAGTTGAGGGACTTAGCACAAGCTCGGATAGCCTCATATAAGCAGAAGATCGCCAGGTATCATGATAAGAAAGTTCGACATTGGACATTCCAAGAGGGCGAGCTAGTGCTGAAGAAGGCTGAGACTACTAAAGGTAATGCTGGTGTCGGTAAACTGCAACCAAATTGGGTTGGACCCTTCAAAGTCACAAATGTCCTCGGACTGGGTGCCTACAGGCTGGAAGACATGAAAGAAAAATGATGAGGACGCTGCGGTGGTGCCGACCTAGTTGGAATTGCCTATTGCGTCTACTGATCTTGGCAAACGACATTAATGAAATTATTTCTTTTGACTACAACATATCTACATACTGAAACATATAAATGAATCTACATGGATGAGTAAGACCTACATATCGCCACTCCTTGTCGACATATGCACAAACGAGCAAGTCATAACACTTAAGCTCCGAAGCTGCCATTTTCTAATGCATGCCTCCCTCAATCAGCACACATCGGATAATTACGACATGACAAAAAATTAAAGTAATCGACAAAACAGAAATGCCAACATAAAAATTTCATTAACTTAGAAAAATTTTTACATTCTACAACGAGCTACAGGGGCTCCGATATAAAATACAAAAATACAATGAGAGGCCTATTCAGAAATATCTACAGGGTCCTGCCTATAAGCATCGGTAGGATTGGAGTTGGCATCTTCATCTCCACCCTGAGCAGTTTCAACATTCGCCCCCGCGAGATCTCCGTTTGTTCACCATGATCGCCATCTCGCCCCTCTTCAGAAGCTTGAACCTTATCCTCGTTGCCCTTCTGTTGTCGATCGTCGCCCTTATCCAAACATTCTATGTTAGAATTAGAAGGGCGAATATTATAGATCTTCGGATCTGGGTCGATAGCCTTGATCATCGCCGAGAGTCCAACCTCACTAAGCTCCGAAGCACTTCTACAATCTGATCACGATAGGCCATCATTCAGAGGGCGGTCGATGTTTCCACCACGTCCACCGACCTCTTCGAGGAAACTTAGTTAGCCTCATATTCTTCTTTCAAAGCCTCGTAGGCGAATCTAGTGTGCTTCTCCTTTCCTGAAGCAAACTCCGCCTCCGCTTTGGCCTCCGCCTCTGCTTTGGCCTCCGCCAACAGATTATCTTTTTCCTTCACAGCCGAGGATAGTTCGACCACTTTCACCTCCAGCTCATTAATCCTCTTTTTTCGCTTCATGACCTTCAGTTCAAGGTTGTCACACCTCTCCCGGAGGTCATCCCTCTCATCCTCGGCTTTATTACTGATGGCCACTAAGTCATCCAGCCTCTTTGACATAATCAGTGCTTCTGCTTGAAGGACTTCAGCAGCCTACAAAAATGCTTCAATGAAAACGATATATACACAGTATAAACTATAGTTATAGAAATTCGGTTAAGGACAAACATCTCACCTGCAAATAGTGGATGACTCCGGAGGCCATCCTTGTCGCCCGATTCATGTCATGGAACCTCTTAAAATCATTGGGCAACAACATGGACCTTCCCAGCTCATCCGCCACCTTAAGGTTTCCGTATGAAACCTTGTCCCCATATTTCCCCTTGAAGTAATCAGCAACAGCGACCGATGCTACTGCTTCCTCCGTCTCTTGCTCCACATCGGTCTGTTGCCTCTTCGCCTTAGGAGTCTCCTCCCCCGTTGGCCCGGTCTCTTGCTCGACCTCGGGTTTGGTCGGATCAGAGCGCTTTGCAGTCTTCTTGGCGGAGGTCTCATCCCTCACTGGTGCCTTAGAAGCGGCACCAGTCTTCGTTGGTGCCTTCGGAGGCACCTTCTTCTTCTGAGGGGTAGGCCCTCACTCTTCGACAACCTTCCCCTTGCCTTTGTCAATTTGAGCCCCCTCACCAGCTTGGGCGGCTCTCTTCCTTCCCAAAGCAGCCAACCTCTCTGCTACTTTTGACATACCTGCAAAACAACAAACCGATGTTACGATCAGTACGAGAAATTGAAAGAACACTGGTAAGAGATATACCCCCATTCGGGTTAAGCTGACGCCCATTGTGATCCACCACCACCCCGGAATACTAGTTCCGCACAAACTTCTCAGCCTCAAAAGGACCCTCGGCCACTATCTCTAGAAGCGCATCTAAGTGCTACTTCTCTTCTACAAACATATCAGCCAGGTTTCGAGGGTTAGTCGCTGGGACATTTCTATTCCAGTCTTTCGGCACTTCGGCCAAAGAAATATGGTCGACCATAAAGAACTTCACCTTCCAATTATGCTTCACAGAAGATGGAAGACTAAAGACTTTCCTCTTCGGTTGAAGAGCGACATGGTCAGACTTCTTGCTTGACATCACCTTGTATAGATGAAGTACTTCCTTCATTGACAGGACGAACCCCTCAACACATGCCAATGCCAGAAATTGTAGTCCCCGAAGAACTTTCTAAGAATTCGGGTGCAATTGGGCAATGTTTATCTGATGAAAATTTAGAAAATCAATCTCCAATCTCATCAGTGAAAACCTCAGACCGGATAGGAGATGCTCTACATACACAATCCTCCCATTTCCTGAAGGAGACTGATCGACACCCATGTCTGAATCAGCCAGATAAACAACATAGTCCAACGGAAAGTGATAATGTGCCGCCACATGCCTTATATCGTTTAATGTCATTTTCTGGCGATATTGGCAACCGAGGTCACTGGCCGACGCTCCTTTTTCTCCTTGGGAGGGCGAGTCCTCTTTTTAGATGCACCCACCGCGGTGGATGCCGATACTCTAGCTTCCGGAACATCTAGAATTTCTACAATCACCCTTGACCTTACTCCTTTCCTATGCACTAAACCTGTATCAGCTTCATTTTCTTCTTGTTCATCCACAAGCCGATACGGCCCACCGGTGGGAAACGCCACATCTAGCTTTCGCCCACTCGTCGATGTTTCCCCTTCAGATCCACTTGAAGTCCGCTGGCGAACATCTTCGTTGGAGAACTGGTTTCCGGAGGTGGTAGATGGATTCTGTGAATCACTTTGATCACTCATCTTGACAACGGTAAAGATTTCTTTACCTTACTTCGGGGGGGGGGGGGGAGGACGACGGAACAAATGGTCGGAAATGTAGATCGGTTGAGAGTAAAGCTATTAAATCGGATTTGAAAGCGACAGCAAGGAGATTCCGAATGAATAGGGGCCCATCTATTTATAGGAAGAAGAAAGGCGATTGAAACGACGCGGAACAATCTGGAACCAGACCACGTGTCCTGCAGGCACATGGGATGGAAGAGAAACTGTCAGAAATTAATTCAAAAGGCGTACCCACCTCCATGGGCCGAAAACCAAGTCATGGGTCAGACCCATTAGGTCAGGTTTTTAGGTCAGATCGGTACCTGATCGAAACCCTCAGTCCTTGACTAAGAGACTTGAGAGGGGACATGTGATAACACCGTTCGTCTAAATCAACTAAATAGGCCGGTCGAGCCCTACACCAAGCAGGTTCGATCCTGGAACGCGGGTCGCCTTGGTTGAATAAGAGTTCGGACATCGGACGATAGTCCGATGCCTGAAGGTGACGACATTACATTGGCTTGACGGACATCATGGAACCCTCGTCCTAGACATCGGTCTTAAAAACGACAAAGCCGCCTTGAGACTGGCATGTCAAAACCATTACAGAACTGTACGCCGACAAAACCGCTGAAAGTACTATAGGAATGTCAGGAGTTGTCAACCCGTACTATGACAAATGTCAGGGGACTCTTTGCTATAAATACCAAACCTCGATTTCTGTGACAGATATCACATTTACTTCCTTTTTCTGATTATTCCCCTCTAAGCCGATCAAATTCTGACTTTAGCATCGGAGTGGCCATTTAAGGGCCCCGCTCGATCCTTTCTCCTTTTGGTGTGCAGGTTCGGTTCGGTATCTCTTACAATCTCATCTCCCAAGCTACAACCTCGACGGTTCGGCCATCCAAGGGTCGCCATTTTAGTAATCCGGAACATCACTTTCCTTCCCATTGTAACTGGTGACAACAAAAAGAATTAAGTGGTCAAATTTGTGAAAATATTACTACAAATTAATTAAACCTCGTCAACGTTTTAGTAATACAAGTTAATAAAGAACTGGCCCCAGATACAATAGATGCATTGTGAAACTCAAATTGAAATTTGTAAATTTTAAGGTTACAGGTATGTATGGACAGCAGTCCCCAATGGACACTCAATTAAGTTGTTTGTGCTCTTTTTCCTTTCGACTTTTAAAAAGCACAAAAAAAAAAGGGAAAAAAAAAGCAGCATTTTGCTGCTTATATAACAACTTAAAAGCTGAAAAAAAGCCCGATGAGTGACAATTTAAGTTAATAAATGCTTAAAATTGCAGATAATTACTTATACACAAGGAATTGCCCGGATTTTCCCACACCATATTCTATAACATTTGCAATTTCTCCACAATTAAGATATTCTCTAATCATTAAATTCTTAGAACATAAAATGTAAAATTAGAGAAGGCAACTTGAGAGGACAAGTTAAATAAAAACATTCTTCTTGGATGCCGCCTAACAGAAGTTATTAATGTGAAAGCATTCGTCCTTTTTTAAATTTAAAATTTATTTAATAATTAATTTGGCATTATGTTCTTGGAAATAGCATCACCTTCTTAAAATACCCTTTAATTGTTTTGTTTAAATAGCTGAGAAACATCCATAAAAAAATATCCATATTCAAATAGGAACAATATTTTAAAGTTTACAAATATTTGATTGCCAAGTTGAGAAGGGCAAAAGAAGAAGCCTACAAAAAACCAAAAGTGTAAAATATAAATTATTTGTGGTGGATTTTATGCATCATGACAACGCCATAATTAGTTAACAATCTTTCATTATTATTTTCTAATCATATATTGTATTTCCTGAACTTATTACTTAAATTATTTTGATTTTCATAAATTTAAAAAATGATTAAGCTTTGATTAATATCATAAACATTGCTTTAAAATCAGAATGAGGGATAAGCAAAGTTCATTATTTTTCAAGCTCTTGATATTATGGGAATTTTGACATTTTAGAGTTCATAAGTAAAATATTCAGAAAAAAGAGAATGGAGAGTATATTAAGTTTGAATACAGACAACTGGAAAAAACAGAGCACTAAAATATAATAATAATAATAAAAAATAAAAGAACAGAGTTTTGATTTTAAGCATGAATTTGTTTCTCTTCTTTTTCTCACCCCATTCAGTTCTTTCTCTTCAGTTTCCTTTACTACCATTTCGTTTCGTCTTCATTTTCTTTTCCTTTTCATTTTCAGATCTTTCTTTTTGCTCTTTCCCACTCCTCTGTTAGTTTCTTATAAACCCTAAACAGTAAAAAAAATTTGCAGTTCCTAGTTTTCTATAACCCATTTAACCTTTTACAATTGTTGTTCTTTCTTTTCTTTCCATTGAATTTTTCTGTATGTTAACACTCAATGGATTTCCTTTCTGGTATTGTCTCTGGAATCGTTACAGAACCTATCAAAAACTACATTATTGCTCCCATCACGAAACATGTGAGTTATGCATTAAAGTGTAATTCCCATCTCAACGAACTCGAGAAAAAAGCTCAACAGTTGAAGAACAAAAGCGACAGACTGCAGGCTGCCGTTGAAGATGCTATACGACAAGGTCATGTGATCTACGACGATGTTAGTTCTTGGCTGACCAAAGCAGGTGATGCTACTGAAGAGGTTCAACAGTTCATAATTGATGGCAAAGAATTA
>CATIWJ010391654.1:0-16238 GCA_949640765.1 Croton laevigatus
AATTATGACTATACCCTTATTGGTAATTTCACATTGTAACCGCAACCGTTACTAAATTTTTACCAAACACTAACTTGAATCAGCCATCAGCTATCAGCCACCAGCTATCAGCTATCAGCAATCGCTATCAGCTATCCGCTAATACGAACAGCTAAACCAAACGAGCCCTTAGAGGTTAAAAATTCAATTAAACTAATTAGAGGTCACTAAAAGTAAAACTGTTTGAAAAGTTGTTGGCCTAATGTTTCTCTATTGAACCTCGAGTTTGCTGATCACCAATCCCAAAATATGCTTCTCATAAGCATATCTAAAAGTTACAGAAAAAAAAGTTCAAGAAACCATAACTTGACATGCGGTTGATGCCCTGGGAAACTTTATCAGCTCCTTCAGAATCTTTGATTCTTCTTCGACCCTATCCGAAAATGCAATTACAAGTTCCTTCAAGGCCTTTGCATTTTTCAGGATATATTTTATCCCTCCCATGTCCATTTTACTGCCCCAAAATCTATGAACTTCAAGTCTCTTGAGAGATGAGAAGAAACGTGGGGACACCAGGGGTTCCTGGAAGCATTCGTCAGGATAGTTGTGAGAATAATATTCCTGTTGACAAAAGATGAACAAATTTGTCCAGTCAAATGTTTGATCAAAGCTTACATAACATGAATAAAAGGAATCATTGTTTGGAAATATTAATTTTCTACACGTATCCAACTTTCTAATTACAAAAGGGAATCTAAATGTATCCAAAAGGTTTCCTGGCTTTTTTCAAAATGGAAACGTTTCTGATACAAGGATTCGTCAGCCAGTCTGAGTTTTAGTGCAACCTAGTCGCTGTATATTCATGCATATAGGGCTGCAAATGAGCCAAGCCAAGCCGAACACTGGCTTGTTCGCGCTCGGCTCGTTAATTAATCAAGTCTGGATTTACAGCTCACGCTTGGCTCGTTTATTATCGATCTGAGCTCGAGCCGAGTTTTTATTGAGCGAACACCGAGTGGCTCGTAAATAGCTCTACTCATTTGCAGCCCTACATTCTACCTAAAGTTGTTTGCTCAGTTAGAAAAACAGGTCACCATATTGAAGAATATTAATAATCATAAGACAGAACAAGTCATCAGCAGCACAATGCACAGATTAACCAAGAAAGATTCAAAATTCTGTGAAATGTTAAATTCAAACTTACCTTGAAGAATCTAACAACCTGCAAATTTGGTGAGTTCCCCAGTAATTTCAGCATCGCAAACCATCCATAGTCAATGTCAGTCATATTCAAATGCATCAAATTATGAAAAACAGGATAACTAAAATAACTAGTATTCTCATAAGCTACGGAGAAGTAACCTTTCAGCTTAAGAAATTCTAGTTTTGGAGTGTCAATAATAATTCTCTTGAATTGGTCTTCATCATTATGAATTCTCAAACTTTTCAATGATGAGGACTGCACATGTAATATTGTCATAATAGAAAAATATGCCGTAGAAATTTTGAATTCTTCAAGAACAGGACATCCTGATAAAAACTTGTCAACATCTTCATTCATCAAGAAATAAAGCCGAAGTAAATGAAGAACTTTGAGATTTGGAAGACATATGGTTTCAGGAATCTTAATTTTATGTGCACAATAGAGTTTCAGTATCCTTAAGGTCTCACAATTGAAAAGGTTTTGTGGCATCTCAATTTCCACACTTCCCATGCGAATCCAAAGATGAAGCTCCTCAACATTATTCCAAATTGCAGCACGAATCCATGTACTCAAATTACGACATGGCAAAGAAGAATCAAGGAAAAGGCGAAACCTTTTAATAACTGGGGAAGAACGAAGAATTAGCACCGAGTCTACAAATCTCTCAAATTTCTGAAACTTACCCAGTTCTTCTTCTTCGTCGAGATAATACTTGAACTCGAAATCAACACAAGCCACAGATTCCCAAATGTTTCTCCATCTTTTGCACAAAATACTTGTTTGCACAGCAGCTTTAGTAGGAAGAAACGATAAAATGTGACCAAGAACTGACTCTGGCAAACTACTTATCAGATCTTTATTCGTTTTCTGACAAGCTTTGCGAATTTTAATTAGGGGATACATTTTAACCGAGAAATTCACGGCTGAATTGAAAATCTACAAACCCAAAACACCGAACTTAGGATTTCAACCTAATCTTAAATGGGGTTTACTAGATCACTGGGGAAAGAAAAACGAGGATAATAGTTTTTTGCATTGTAAATTTGCAACTGATAATTAATACTGATTCAAATAGATTTGAAAGTATATGATGATTTCTGTGCTAACAAAGAAAGAATTGAAAAAAGAGGAGAAGGAAGAAGAGTGGCGGTCGGTGAAGAGGCAGGAGGATAACCTAATTTGATTTGAAACCTAACTTGAATATGGTTATGGATTTCGGGTCAAGGCCCACATCACATTTGGGTCAGCTCCAGTTTTTAGCTGAGTCATCATTACGGAGCCACTATTTATGTATTACGTAGATTGTTGAGCTGTCAAGAAAAACGGTTATCATTTGAGCTCAATAGCAAACGTAAATAGTAGATATAAAAAGAAATTCGGCTGTTGTACATAGGGGTGTACAACTGCGGTTCGGTGAACCGAAAAATCGGTTTCGTTTCAAAATTGAATTGAAATTTTGTAAACTGAAAACCGAACCAAAATTTGGTTTAAACCGAATTTATGTTCGGTTTCGATTTAAATTCGGTTTTAACCGAATTTTACATGTAAAAAAATTTCGGTTTTCATAATTTGACAAACCGAAAACCGAACCAAAAATTTAATTTATACTATTTGACGAACCGAAAAATGAATCGAAAATTCGGTTAACCGATTATTCGGTTCGGTTCGAAAACCGAATATCGGTTCGGTTTGTACACCCCTAGTTGTACATAGTGTGACACATACAATATATTTTTTCTTGTTGATTGACACACGAAATTTTTCCAAAATACTCTCAGAGTTGTTCATGGTATCAGAGCAATTGGATCCAAAACCTGTGATTTCTATCTGTTCTGAACATATTTGATTCTCAGTTACGATCTATAAAGAAAGTGGCCACAGCAACTCAGCAAGGAATGAATTAGAATGAAAATGAGGTATATATACTAATTAATTCAGATGATAATACAACAAACCTGGAGAACATTTTGTTGAATGAGAGGAACCTAATTCTGTCAGAAATTCTGCAAATTATAAAAGATGGAAGAGAGTTGACAGTGCGGTTACTACTTGGATCCTCAACTCAATTGCTGTAGATTTGGCAGATGCTTTCCTCTACACAGATAGTGCCAAAGAACTTTGGGAAGAACTGACAACTAGATTTGGTGAAAGTAATGGACCACTCATCTATCAAATTAAGAAGGAGATAACAAGTATTAGTCAGGTAAATACTTCTGTCACCACATATTATACTAAAATGAAAAAAGCTGTGGGATGAATTGGCATGCTTGAAACCTACATCTAAATGTGAATGTGGAGCCTTGAGAGGTGTATTTGTGGAATTTCAACAGTAATAACAGGGCTGGGGAATGAATCTAGGTTAATGCAATTTCTTATGGGACTTAATGATTCTTATGATCATATTAAGAATCAGATATTGCTTATGGATCCACTTCCTAACCTAGGGAAGGCTTACTCTATGGTTATGAGTGTGGAAAAATAGAGAGAAATACAATTAAGTGCTGCATCAGACAATTCTATGGCAATGTATGCACACAGATCTGGAAACTCACAGAATCCGCAGAGATTCAACAAAAGACAAGACAGACAAGTCAAATAGGTATTGTACTCACTGCAAGGGTATAGGTCACGCAAAAGAGGAGTGTTTCAAGATTATAGGGTATCTAGGTTTGCAGAACTCAAAAATAAAAGAAAAGCACAGGCTCAAGCACAAGCTCACTCAATAGTCATTAATGCAAAACCAAAGACACCATTCAATGAACTGGAGATAAAAGTAGATGTAAAGGATTATGCATACAGTGGCAAATTTTCAAAAATGGTGCAACAAGAAGTGCAGAAAGTGCTGAACGGAAAGGCAGCTCAAGAAGATTTACATTAATAATGAACTATATAATAAAGATTATACTAAATAATAACTGCCAACTTCGAACAACTATCCCTTGAAAATTGATTGGAATGCCAAGCACTGCTCTCGCTTGTATGGTGAAAAATATTTTGGATTAGATTTCAGTGACTAAGGTCTTTGAAATCAGTAAATTTAGAGGCAATTGCATCATATGATTATTTCAAGGTATTAGAAACTGATAAAATTTCCTCGATTAGGAGTAAGCATTCGGGTACTTAAAAAAAATTAAAATTAGTGAAATTGTGTAATTTGAGGAAAACATTTTCTTTCTCCGACGACATTTTGTCCAATAATTGAAGGAAATCGGTAAATCGGAAAAAAGATTGAAAATTTATTGTGAATCTTACCATATGATTCGATTCCTTATTCTGGATTTAAAATTCGGTGTTTCAATACTTTATTCAACAACTATGTTAACAACTATTAACCATTGAATTGCTTGGTATGAGATAATCCCGCGCAAATAAAAGCAGCAGAAATTCTGTTTCTAATTTTTTTTTTTTTTTGGAAAAAAAAATTCAAATTTCCTTTTCTATTCTTTGCTTATTCTTTAATTCTCTCATTCTCTTTCTTTCTCCTAATGTCTTCTTCTAATTCCCTTCCTTTCATTTGACATTCCTAACCATTCAGCAAGTAAATCGTCCTCTCCACCGCTGAGTCAAACCGAATTAGACCATAGTTTTCATCAATTTCCTATATCTTTTGCAGGATGAAAGGTGGAAGATCCAAAGCTGAAACCAAAATATCATCATCAAATGCTAGGTAAGTATATAAATTAATTTTCATAATTTTCCATTAATTATAGCAATTTTGTTATGAAAATTTAAACCTTAATTAATATTTATAATTATATTTATTTATTTTTTAAAGAATAATTAGGTTTATTTTTTATTTTTTGAATAATTAGGTTGAAGGTAAAATGTGTAGGAGCATCAAAGAAAACAGCAAAGGATCCCAATGAGCCAAAAAGTCCTGCAAGTGCTTTCTTTGTTTTCAGGTAAAAAGAAAAAAAAAATTTCTTTGATTTTATTTTATTTTATTTTATTTTATAGTTTATTAATATTAATATTTGTTATATTCAAATTCGGTATTCAAGTATTACAAATATCATTAAGGTTATGTTGGGAGCTGCTAGGGGTTTATATAGCCCCTAAGTCAGATCGGTTCATCTTGTGGTCAAAAGATTATGATCTGCTGTGGTCATAACGATTGCATAACGTGTTGACCTGGCTGTAACCCTCACTTGAGGGTTGTAACAGTGTCTATTTGTAACTAACAACTTTGGTCTTAGGAGGCTTGAGGCTTAATTTGTGTTTCTAATTTGTATTTTTTTGGACATCAGGGAGGACTTTAGGCAGGTTTATAAAGAGAAGTATCCTAATGATAAATATGTTACTGCTGTGAGTATTTATTTATTTTTCATATATATGATGAATATGAATTATTTTTGTTTTTTTTGGGGTTTAATGTGTTTGAAATTAATATGATTGATTAGGTTGGCAAGGCTGATGGAGATAAATGGAAATCTATGTCAGAATCTGTGAGTAATTTTAATTAAAAATAATTTTTACTATTAAAATAGTGATTATTGATTGTTAAACAATGATTTTTTTTAAAATTAATTTTATTAATAGGAGAAAGCTCCTTATGCATCAAAAGCTGAGAAAAGGAAGATTGAATACAACAAAAATATGGCATCTTATAATAAAAGAATGGTTAGTATTTTTTTTTTTTTGAATAATGTTATATATTAACTTGGTTACAGTTCCAGAATCATCGGTTCATCGATTATGGTTTAAAGAACTATTTGAAAGCAAATTGCCCCATATGATATTTTTTATTTTCCATTATTTTCAAAAGTTGATTAATTTTGGTGAATGATTTTGATTTATTGTTGTATTTAATAGGCCAATGGTGGAAATGGTGTTGAAGGCAAGTCTAAATCTGAAGTGAATGATGATGAAGAAAGCCAAGAAGTTAATAATGTTATCAATGATTTTTGTTAACTATGATTAGTTAATTTCGTGTTATTCTTTATTAATTAACTTCTAATTTCCTTTGGTTGTAGGAGGAAGAGGATTAAATTAATTAATGACAAGGAGAGAGACAAGCAATTGGTGTAAAATTTTGCTAATTGCACTTTGCATTTTTTTAGAATTTTTTTTAGTGTAATGGAGCAGAATTGAGAATGGCAACTAGAAGGAGTAAAGACAAATGAGAAAGGTAAAGAGCCGTTGGCAACAGCTAATTCAAAGAAGCCAATGAAGATGAGACAACTGTCAAGCTGATATTGCAACAAGAAGAAATCTGTTCTAAACGGGGTCATTCGAATTAATGATTAGTGCGTATGAGCAGCATATGAGCTTCTTCCTCTTCACATATGAGCACGCACTTCTGTTAGAAGCAATAATAGAATTGCACATTATTAGAAGTAATAGGTGAGGATGATGTAAATGAATTTACTTCTTCTATAGCTCAGTCGTATAAATAGTTTAGATTATAAGCTTATAAAGGAAGGTTTTCAGTTTTCAATAATTTAAAGAAGTAGTTACAATTTCTTCAAGTTTTTTCTCATTCTTCCTCTCTTCCTTACTAGATCTAGAAAATTGATACAGGGATAACTAATATGGATCTATCTAGTTAGTTACAGACCAAGAGCTGCTAATAGTGTCAACAATACACCAAGTTTTGCTCCACCCACACAACATGCTGTTAATTTTGTAGGAAGTAAGTTTGAGTCACAGCAGTCAATGAACTTTCTAGATTTGGCAAACTCATACATGTATCAGAACATGTAGCAAAGGAAGAATCAAATTACTCATAATTTTTCTACAGGACAAGGAATGCTTTTTACTCAAGAACAATTTCAAAAACTTCTGACTCTTGCTAAAAGTGCTCCTGCATCAACAAGTGAAGAGAAGTCAATCTCAGTCACTCCACATGCTGTTAATAATATTTTGCTACTCACTTTACTGAACCAGCTTCTGAGATGAAGTCTATGCCCAATGTTCCAAGTATAGCTTTATTTTCTAATTGTTGGATCCTAGATTTTGGTGCTATTGACCATGTGGTTTCAAGTTTGAGTCTCTTTTCTATGTTTAAGAAAATAGAGCCAATCAGTGTTAAGTTGCCAAATGGAACAACTATAGAAGCTAACTATTTTGGAAATATGGTATTCACAAAAGATTTCTACTTCGCTGATGTTTTGTATATCCAGATTTCTTATTCAACCTGATATTTGTCACTACTTTGATAAGACAATTGCAATGCACTATGTTTTTAATGGATGAGATATGTCTAATTCAAGAAAAAGAGTACATGGTAGAAAATTGGTTCAACTGAAGTCATTGGAGGTCTCTATGTGTATCAACAGCAATATGTAGCAAAAAAATAAAAGAATTTTGTCAACAGTAGCAAATTACTCTATCAACAATTATGAAAAGTAGTTATTAAAGAAAAAGATAATTGGCATTTCAGGTTTGGACATCTCTTGTAAGATCCCACATCAGATACTGATTGAGATTTGATATAATATATTAGTTAGACCACCTAATTACGTAGTTAACTTGGGTTAACCATTTTAGGCCAGTGGATTTGGGCCTAAATAGTTGACAAAGGTAGTTAGGTGGATCATTTTGGAGGCTTGTACGGTTAGACTCTGGTCTAATTGCACACCTGTCGCGGCCCCGGGTTGGTTTATGACAATAATGGTATCAAAGTTAGTCACCAGCTAAAAGTGCAGTGCGTCACCTAATAAGATTTGTGTTTTTGTTTATGGTGATATTTGTGTTTGTATGTCACAATGAGGACGTTGTGTGCAAAAAAGGGGGAAGTTTGTAAGATCTCACATCGAATATTAATTGATATTTGATATGGTATATAAGTTAGGCCACCTAATTACTTAGCCAACTTAGGTTAACCATTTTAGGCCAGTGGATTTGGGCCTAAGTAGTTGACGAAGGTAGTTAGGCAGATCATTTTAGAGGCTTGTGCAGTCAGACTCTGGTCTAACTTCACGTCGGTCATAGCCTCCGTGTTGGATCATGATATCTCTCTAATGCTAGACTTAGGGAGATCAGTAAATCTTGTTCAAATGTTCTGTGTAATAAAGACACTAAGCCATATGTTGTGTGTCATTTGGCAAAGTAGAAAAGACTTGTATTTCCTGTTAGTCAATCTGTTTCGACTATCGCTTTTGAGCTTGTCCACATGGACTTCTGGGGTTCTATAGCTCAAGTTTTAATACATGGTCACAAATACTTCTTAATTGTTGTTGATGATTTTTTAAGGCATGTATGGGTATTTTCCGTTAAATCAAAAGCAGAAGTTAACTCTCTTGTGCAACCTTTTATTTAGCTTGTCTATACTCAGTTTCAAACTAAAGTCAAAAAGGTTAGAACTGATAATGGATTAGAATTTAAACTAACTGTTTTTTTTTTGCTAAAATATGGAATTGAACATCAAACATCATGTCCTGAGACTCCTCAATAAAATTCAATAATTGAGAGGAAACATCAACACTTGCTCAATGTCACTAGGGTTTTCAATTTGGTCTTCTAAAAAAATTTTTGGAATTATGCTCTTTCCGATTCTACTTTTCTAATCAATAGAATTCCATCACCTGTCATTGATAATCAAACTCCATTCCAAAAACTAGATCAGCAACAGCCTGATTATACGTCACTTAAAGTCTTTGGCTTCTGTGTTATGCTTCAACAATGACTACTCACAAAACAAAGCTCAATCCCTGGGTAAGAAAGTCTATTTTTCTTGGTTTCAAAACTGGTACCAAAGAGTATGTAGTTATAAATTTACATACTAAAGAGATTCTACTTTCTAGAAATATACTATTTGATGAGCAGTATTTTCCATTTTTACATTCCTCAAAACCACAACAACAGAATTCTTCCACTACTACTATTACAGTCAATGGTCATATACCATATGATTTTTCAGTCCTGACTCTCCAACAGAAACACAATCAAATACTACTTCATCTGTAGATGCTAGTTCAAGGCAGCCCGTAAGGGCAAAAAATCCACTTGCTTATTTATAGGATGATTTTTATAATCTTTTCATTGACCACTCATCTATTTATCAGACTACCAAACATCCTATTTTGAAAGTTCTATCTTATAATTCTCTTTCAAAACTATATCAACACTATTTGTTTCAGCTTAGCCATATATTAGAACATAAAAATTTAAAAAAAAAACCATTAATCATGATGAATGAAAAACAACAATGGAATAGGAACTTAAGGCATTAGTGCAGAATCAAACCTGGGAATTGGTTACTTTGCCTCCTAAACAATCTATAATTAGATTAAATGGGTGTACAAAGTAAAACTTAAGGCAGATGATAGTCTTCAAAGATATAAGGCTAGGCTTGTAGCTAAGGGATACACTCAAGTGGAAGGGTTAGTGTCACATCCTAAAGTCGGAAAAAAAAAAATAAAAAAAAAAAATAATAATAATAAATACTAATGAGTATTTTTATCAACTACAGTAGAAGTAATTAAATTGAGAAAAAGAGATTACGAACATAATCGGTAATTGTCAAAAATTAAATAGTAAAATAAAGGCCATTAGAAAATGTAAGTACAAGTGTAAACAAAAATTAAAATATAAATGTAATTAAAATAAGGTACAAATGTAAATAAAAATGCATATAAATGAAAATTTGAATGAGGTAGTAGAATTGTAATTAGGCATTATTTTGAAGGGCAAAGAAGGAAAATAAAATTAAAAAAAGATATTTATAAAAAAAAAAAAAAGAAATCACATGGAAATGAAGAAAGAAGTAGAAAAATGAAGAAGGTTGTAGAAAGGAAGTTGCTTGGAGAATAAGGGTGATTACTAAAATAAATAATAATAAAAAAATAATTAGTGGACATAACAAATAACAAATGTAATAAGTTAAATTGAATAGGGTGGAGTTGCGTGGGAATAAAGGAAATGAGCATATATATAAACACATATAGAAGAAAAGAAGGGGTTAGAAACCAGGGACAAGGAAATAAAGAGAAGAAATTCCAAATTTAAATCAGATTGAAAATAAATCAAAAATAAGGAAAATAAAGAGGAAACTCGAAAGTTTGCCCGGCTACAACCGCCGTCGTCCGGCTTCATCTCTGTTAACCGAGACCACCGGTCGACTGGTCTCAGACCAGTAGGGGTGTGCAAAACCCAAACCGAACCGACCAACCCGACCGAACCGAACCGACGTGTTCGATTCTGTTTATTCGGGTTGGTCGGTTCGGTTAGGTTTTATGTTTTAAGAAAAAATCGGGTTTTGGTTCAAGTTAGTTCGGGTTGAACCGAAAAAAACCTACAAATTTCTTTTTTTTTTTTTTTTGCAAAAAAATTTCGGCACCCAACCGAACCGAACCGACGAGTTTGGTTCGGTTTAGTCAGGTTGATCGGATCAGTTCAGGTTTTAATATAAAAAATTTTCAGCTTTCGGGTTGGTCGGGTTTGGTTCGGGTTGAACCGAACCCAACCGATGCACAGCCCTACAGACCAGTGATCAAGATGGAGGCCAGAACCACTGCAACCGGTGGCCGAAAGAAGAAGAACCAATCGGATCGAGGGAGGACCCGACAGGTCTGGTAGGGATCCAAATGAAATAATAAATTCATCCGGTGATCAGACGGTCGATTTGAGGCCACCATCAGAATCGGCCCAGCGAGAGGAAGAGATCGGTATATGGCACTCTAATTGTGGTCGCTAGAATCAGGAGCATGTCGCCTGAAACGGGTGCAGGCCGAATACCCAAATTGCAGACAATCGGGCAAGGAAGACAGTTAAAACACAGAGGTGGTCTGCGTTTTGTCCAAAACGGTGACATTTTGGGAGCCAGATATCAGTTTTGGCGCCGCAGTCCTGATTTATTACATTTTGGCCCCTCAATTCTGCCCCGCGTTTCAATAAGGCCCTAAATAATTGCAGATAAGCTCTTAAACTTATTTTAGTCTTTCAAATAAGCCATTCCAAATTTATTTAGTAATAAATTAAATTTATTTTTGAAAAATAATTAAGTAGGGATATTAATTAAATATAAGAGTGACTTAATTTGAATAAATAGGTAATTAAATGAGGATTAAGTTAGCTAATGACATAAAATAAATATTTAGTTAGAAGATTGAGAAAAAATTAGTAAGAAATAATAATTGATTATGTTAGTATGTTTAATGATGTAAATATACATATTGAATAATTAATGTTGATTATGAATTGAATAATAAGAATTAAATTTAAGAGGAGATTATAAAATAGTAAAGTGAATAGAAATTAAATTAGTTGCTAAATCCGTAAGTTAAGATTAAGCGAGAAATTATACATAAGTAATTAAGGAATATTAGAAATATTAATTGAAGCATAGAATGAGAAATTGATCGAAATTGTGATTTGTCAGAATAAATGCTAGCAGAAGTTAGTCCAAGGCAACGACACATTGGAAAAGGGCAGGCGAAGCGACAACGTCAGGTTTGGTACTTTGTTCTTATTTAATTATATTTAAATGCATGTGCTGTGCATACGTGAACTGCAATACTGTGCTGTTGTGCTATATATTACTGTGGTTGTTATGTGTGTGATATAAATTATAAATAATATATGAAATTATGTTAAATAAATATAAAGTACCCACTGAGTTAGTAGCTCAGCAAGTTTAGTGTATGCTAAACTTGTAAGTAGGGGTGAACAAATTCGGTTCAGTACCAAAACAAAAGAACCGATTAAAAACCGATAAGAATTTTGAAAAACTAAAAACCAAACCAAAGATATATAAAACCAATACAAAACCGAACCGAATCATCAGTTCGGTATCGGTTTTAAACCGAAATTTCACCTAAACCTAATTTTGCACTCAGTCTCAGATCAAAACCTGCATTTCCCAAACTAAAATCCACAAACTCCTACGATAAATAGCAAAAATAAACTGGAAAAAATTATCCACATATCACAACAACAATAATCTGTTCAATTACTCAAATTTCACAAAAAAAATAACAACAATAATCTGGAAATTAAATCAATCAATTTCAGAAAAAATAGAAAAATTATTTCGAAAAAAAGAGAAAAATTAAGATTTTCTCAGAACATCTCTAGCCATTTAAACTTCATCTCCGCCGTACCTCATCAATATCGTCCTCGTCAGTGGTGAAGCATCAGCGTTCCAGGAACTTGAGGTCAACGATCTGTTGAGCAGGTGAACAAAAATTCGATCAGTGACCAAGGTCGATGATCTGCTGAGCAGGTGAAGCATCGCCTGTCCTTTGTCTTCTCCGATGAAAACTACAAATCTGCCTTCTTTGCTTCTACTAGCCAACTCCTTCTGATCCATCACCTTCGCTGCAAAAATTGAGGAATCAGTCTTGCCGAGAAGAGGTTTCTTCAACTCAGCAAGGTAAACAGAGCCTATATCGCCGGAGCCAAGCCGAACAGAGAAACGAAGATCGGTAAGAGAGAGACACTAGTTATTTTTACCGGATTTAGAAGAGAATGGAGGGTGAGTAGAGGGAGCAGAGGCGAGTGTGGCGGCGGAGGAGGAGCCAGAGCTACTACGTTGGAGAGAGGATAAGGTTTAAAGGAAGTAATAGCGGCGGACGAAGAGAGAAGCAAAATAGAAGGGAGAGGAAAACAGAAGAGATGGCATTAGACTTTAGGGTTTTCGGTGGAACATATAGGTATATATACTAACGGTTCGATTCGGTTCGCAAAATCCTAAAACCGACTACCGAACCGAAAATTTCGGTTTTAACTTTTTAACACCGATAACCGAACCGAACTATCGGTTAACCAATTTTTCGGTTTGGTTCGGTTTGATTTCGGTTAGATTATCGGTTTTTGGTTATTTTTGTTCACCCCTACTTGTAGGTAACGGAAAGATGCCAAGAAATCCAGATTAGTCGAGCAGAGACCAGCTACCATAAACATTAGAAAGGCAAATATTGTGAAACGAAGCCAGAAGGCTAGGAGACCAGCGAATCGAGGAAAAAGGAATTTTATATTTAGCATTGTAATTAATTGTAGAATTTTATTTTAGTCAGTTGTAATAATGTTCTGACGTAGCGGAAGCTACAAGATATTGATTAATAAATTACTAAACGTTGAATCGCGCACGATTACCGGCTAGCAATCTTCTAATTCCTATTGAATTGCGCACAACTACTAGGAAATAGGCATCCAAATACACAAATTTGGGGAAAAATAGTATTAGGGTTCAATAAACATCAAAACTGCCATCAATTGTTCATAAATTACATATAAATAGGAAACCCAAAAAGCCCAATCGAAAAAATTAAGGAAAACCCAAAAATCCAAAATTTCCATAACGGTAAAAAACCGAAAAATGCGATTTTCGAGGCCTAAACAATAGAATTTGACCGAAAAGCGATGGACCCAAAATCCGACTTCGCCAACTTCTACCGCAAAGTTAGCCGCAAAACTGCCGAACGAGCCTATTTGCCAAAATGAGCCCTGCGGTCCATCTTTTCCAAGAAGTCCAACTCCGTTTCTAATGCCGCATCATGTTCTGTATACAATGTAGCATCAGATGTGGTACACTTTGCTCGGCTAGAAAATAGTCGGGGTAAGGGGTGTTACAGTTAGATTATCTAGAAACATTTTCACTAGTGGCTAAGATGACAACTATCAGGTTGGTACTTATGTTAGCATCAAGCAATAATTAGCATTAGATGTCAATAATGCTTTCTTACATGGAGATCTAATGGAAGAGGTTTATATGCAACTACCACATGGTATGGAAATATCTACATGGCAGGTTTGTAAGCTAAAGAAGAGTCTTTATGGCTTAAAATAGGCAAGAAGATAGTGGTTTTGTAAGCTCACAACCTTTTTAGTTCATAATGGCTATACTCAGACCAAATTAGATTACTCAATGTTCACACATCAGTAAAACATTAGTTTATATTGATGACATTATCTTAGCTGGGAATAGCATGGATAAAATTAATAAAATTAAGATCTTACTAGACGCACAATTCAAGATTAAAAATCTTGGCAATCTAAAGTTTTTACTTCATTTAGAAATAGCAAGAAATATGCTTTAGAATTACTTATAGAGACTGGATTCTTAGAAGCCAAGCCATGTGCAACTCCTATTTATTATCATGTGAAGTTAAGTTCTGAAGGAGGACAGCTATTGTTAGATAATGCTCATTATCGAAAGCTTTTTTGCAAGCTTTTGTATCTCACCACAACTCGCTCTGACATTGCTTTCATTGTCAATCGATTAAGTTAGTTTGTTGCTACTCCAAAAACTCATCATTTGTAAGCTGTTAATCATCTGTTACGCTACATCAAGTAAGCACCAGCTTTGGGTCTCTTCTTTCCATCTACTTCAAAGCTTGTGTTGAGAATTTTCTCAAATAGTGGTCGGGTAGGGAATGTTGACATCAGGAAGTCCATAACTAGTTATTCAGTCTACTTTGGAGACTTTTTTATTTATTGGAGATCTAAAAAGCAACCTACAATATCACGCTCCTCTACTAAAGCAGATTATAGAGCTCTAGTAATAATAACTTGTGAGTTATAGTGGATACAATACCTTCTTAATGATTTGGGGGTTCAATATTTAGGACCAATCAGTATTTACTATTATAACCAATCTGCCATTCACATTGCCCAGAATCCAATATTTCATGAAAGAACAAAACATATAGAATTGGATTGTCATATCATTCATCAACAGCTTACTAAAGTATTCATTCATTTGCTTTCTATTAAGACAAATGGTCAACTTGCAAACATCTATACTAAAGCCCTCCTACCATATACATTTCAGACATTTATTACCAAGCTAGGATCGGTGAATCCCCTATCTCCAGCTTATGGGGGGTAATGGAGCAGAATTGAGAATGGCAATTAGAAGGAGTAAAGACAAATGGTAAAGAGCCCTTGGTAACGGCTAATTCAAAGAAATAATTGAAGATGAGATTGCTGGCAAGTTGATATTGCAACAAGAAGAAATCTATTTTAAATAGTGTCATTCAGATTAATGATCAGTGCGTATGAACAGCACATGATCTTCTTCCTTTTCACATATGAGCATGCATATTCTATTAGAAGCAGTAACAAAATTGCACATCAGCAGAAGTAACATGTGAAGATGATGTAAATGAATTTACTTCTTCTGTAGCTCAGTAGTATAAATAGTTTAGATGATAAGCTTGTAAAGCAAGTTGTTCAGTTTTCATTAATTCAGAGAAGTAGTTACAATTTCTTCAAGTTCTTTCTCATTCTTCCTCTCTTCCTTACCAATTCTAAAAAATTGATATAAGGATAACTAATGTGAGATTATTGCCCAAAAGAGAATTTGTAGAAAATTTTTAATTACACTTTGAGGTCATCCGACCAAATTTCCTTTCACACAGTAAGATAACTGTGAAAAAAAAACAATACTACCTACCTCTTCATCTTCAATCAGAAACTTTCACTATTCACTGTCGACATGGAACTACGCTGCAATTGAAATTATGATTTATCATAATCGCACCGAATTTTTGTTCGTGGGAATTATAGTTTCTTATTTTGGATCTCAAATTGATTGCATATTATAGCACAATCTTGTTTGTTTTTGTTCGGAAAAATGAATGTGAAATTGGAATGTCAATTGAAATTGGTGCGAGCGGGAATTGTTGAAAATTTGATGAAAATTTCATTTTTTTTTTGCTAAAATGTAGTTTTCATTAATCATATATTAAACCTAAATACATTGGATCTGAGCCACTCTACTCATACAAAAGCTATAATCGAGTGAATTCCTAGCTAAGTTTGTTAAGAAAATAAAAAAAAATAAATTTATTTATCAGTGGCTCGTGGTTGGAATTGAAAAAAAAAAATAAAAAGAAAGCCGGCAATGAAAAAATAAAAGAAAATAAATTTATTACTGGTAAATGATGGCAAGTAGTAGAAGGGAATAAATTTTTTGACAAAGATATTCTAGACCTACTATAGATCTAAAGGGGGAGGGGGAAGCGAATCGAACCCAAGCACTAAGGCTTGGTAGGAGAGAGCACCTACCACTGTGCAACCTCCTTGTCACAATGAGATTTGAACCCATGACCTCAAGATCGTTAGGCACCATACCAAACCACTAAGCCAAATGATTATTTCCAAATATATA
>CATIWJ010391673.1:0-18365 GCA_949640765.1 Croton laevigatus
TATATATATATATATATATATATATATATATATATATATATATTTTGACCAAGAAACATTTTAAATGAACAATATACTAAATGTACGTTATGCATACAGTGTCATTACCTAAATTTAGCAACGTGATGATCCTTGGGCAAGAGTAGACTTAAATCTGGCATATTCCTAAAAGAATCATTCATTTTAATATTTAACATGATAAATCTCATAATAATAAGCATTTTAATACACATAAATTAATAAACTATACATACCGCATAAATTGTTCTTTATTTCACAACTTAAATATTTATCATTTAATAAATTACCACCATGGAATTTCTAGACTTCATTATCATTGTAAAGCTAATGACCTTACTTGCATTAAAGTCCAAATAGAGAAGAAAAATTAGAATGACTCTCACTGGGCTCCTAAAAAATAAATAATAAAAGGTTGAGTTTTGTAAATACGAGATCAAAATTGTAAATTAGAAAAATGAATAAAAACTAAGAAAAAAGACTCACGTTATATGAAAAATAATTTGAAGGAACCATCACCCAATTTATAATTTTTAAGATAACTAAGAAAATCTAGATTTGAAAATAAATGGCTTCATTTAACACAAAGCGCTAAGGGTGTTCAAACGTGAACGTTCAAAACATGAAATTCATTAAATTCGTATCGCTAAATAATTTTACTATTCGTTAATTCGTGAGAAAAGTCGTGAATTTCGTTAAATCGTGAAATTACCATTAAAAATTTTTTTTTAACGTATTTAACTTTTTAGACGTTTAAGAATATAATAATAGTTTTTTTTCTCCTCTCTTTCTTATTATTCCTTCTAAAATACTAGATATTAGTTTGAATTTAATAAGTTGGCTGTTATTAAGCTAATATTTGAATTGCTTCTCAAATCTCAACTACCGGAAAAAATGAGGAATCTGAATTTTTGATCAAGTTTTATCAATTTTCGTCCAAAACGTTAAATTCGTTAAAAATGAATGTTATTCGTTAAATACGTTAAATCGTGTAATTCGTAAGAAATGTTTAATTCGTCCAAATCGTCCAGGAAAAAAAATTTTAAATTTTTTCATTTGGGGGAAATTTTTGAAAATTTTTTCACATTTTAACGAATGAACACCCCTACAAAGCGCAAGAGCCTGCTTTTGCATAAGACACTAATCTCAAACCAAAGTGGATCCGAAAATTAGATTTCAGATGTATGGTAAAAATAATATAAACATAATATACTAATAAGTAAACAAGAAATCAAAAGAAAATCAACCAGAAAGAAAGCAACAAGGGTGAAAATTTAACTCATATCTCATATATGGGATAGTTCAATGCAGACTTGATGCAATTTGGCTCAAATTCAACCTTAGATTTGTTCACGTCTGAAAGCACGCAACAAAAAAAAAAAGTAAAATGGGGGAAAACAAAATAATAAACAGATAATAAACCATTTGTAAACATCTTAAAGCATGCTGAAATTTAATGTAAACTAGCTATAAACTAACTTACTTTAAACTAGAAATAAACTATAAAATGAAAATTAAAAAAACACTAGGAAAAAGAAATATAAACTGAAATTTGAATTTTGTGAATTTGGATTTTCGGGATAAACTGAAATTTGGCATAAAATTATAAAAGGAATTGGTATTCAATTGATTAGGATCCATTAATTTCAAGGTTACTTCGGAATTACAGAATTTACATCAGCAAATAAAATTCCCACCTAAAATAATCTTATCTCTTATGTAATTAAACTATATAATTATGCAGAAAAGAGAATTGTCATCTAAAAATTCAGCTTCTAATAGATTTAGAAACAATTAATTCCTAAAAAAAATCACAGCTAATACAAACAAGAACACTATACAAAAATCTTCTCATAAAAAGATAATGTAAAATGCAGAGACAAACGTGGAAAATAAATTTTTTTAATGGAGAGGTTTGGTGGAAAAAATTTTTTTAATGGAGACGCTTAGTGGGAATTTTTTTTAATATATATAATATTAAATTAACATTGAAATGCTTGTATAATACAGCAATTTATGGGTTTTGATACAATATTAAATGTTTATTTATTCTCTAAAGAATTTTGTAGTACATTTAATGCTTATATACAGCTCTAAGAACTGTATATATCATAGCCCTTATTTGTAAACTATAATACTGGGTAAACAGTTTAGCCCCCTTATCGGTGTGTCACAGATAATGTTGTTTGCTTTAGAATGAATGGGTAAATGTTAATTTTTGGAAGTTATTCAACACATGCACCGATTACATTTTGAATTTTTCTTTTTTTTAAACACATATCTATTAAAATATATAAAAACTAAGTCTTGACTGATGTGGCATACTATGAAAGGCATAATAGATGATGTAGCAACATAAAAAGACACTAGGGAACTTGAATTAATTTTTACTTTTCAATATTTTCTTTTTGTATTCATTAATTATTAATTACTATTTATAGTTTATTGTTTCAGTCAATACATACAATTATTTGATAATCATCATCTTTAGAATTTCAATAGTCATTTTTCAATTTACATACCACATAGATATTTAATATAATTTCTAAAATGGTAATTTATCTTAAAAAAGAATAATTTTAAAAAACAAAACTAAATTTTAATGTCTTAAATATGATTGTAATTGAGATGGAAGTCAGAAATTGAATTTCCTGTAAATTTTATGGGTTTAGGTTCATAAAACATACTGTGAATAGTGTAGCTTACAGCTTATTTAGCTTGAACTTGCATCATGACGGATAGTGTAATTTGAAGAAGCAATCCATCACTTTATATTTTTGAGTTATTAATAATTGAATAAAATGATCTCACAATTTTTATTAAACAAAATCATATCTAAAATAATTCAAATCTATAAAATAATAAATATTTTTTATAATTAAAATCATGCAAAAAAAAATAAAAAATTTATTGATAATAAAATAAATAGCAGTAAAAATGTTAAAGACTTGATGAACTACTATTTAAAAAATAAAATCAAAACACAATTTTCGCTAATATTTATAAAAAGTAAAAGATGTAGAAAACAAAATTTAAAAATAATTTAAAAACTACGCATCTCGCAGGTACACAACTAGTTCTTATTAATACACCAGGTTATCCATTTTGGTATCAAATGATTTGTCATTATGAACATTATCATCTGCATTGGATGGAGTAAGACTTGCTTATTTTGATATAAAGTTGCAAAAAAAACAACTGTAATTACTGTACATAAGGTGAAAATTGTTATTTTCCTGTTACTTGGTTCTTTTTCAATTTTCATTTTGTAAATTGTATTTCTTAAATGTTTTTATAACCATTATACTGGCATTTTAATAATTTATTTTTTAAATTTATAAATATAGATAAATATAAAAAAATTATAAGCAACTTAGAATTTACTTCCAACTTAAACACATTATTGCTTATTAATTTTAATATATAGACTACTATAATTATTATTATTGTGTAATCTAAATAAACCCTATAAGTGAATTATTGTTTTTGTTTTTGTCACAATAATTAGTAAATTACTATTAATTTTATTATTGTTTTTGTCACAATAAATGAACTACTGAATAAGATTTTTTTTTTCCTCCTTTTATAAGGTCAGGCTTGATCATTTGAAGATGTACCAAATTTTTAGATTGATTTTTTTAGAAGTTTAGATTAATCTTTGTTGCATGTTAGTTTGATAATATATTGTGTAGTCTATGAGCCAAGGTGAAATAAATAATAAAATATTATTATAATTTTTAAAAAAATATTTGAAAACTTATAAATAATTTATAAAAAATAATGATATAATTATTATTTATCATAATTCTTTTTTAAAAGAGATTATTTATGATAACTATTAAAATAACATTTAAATACCACGAGCGAAGTGTGGTGTTCAATTAGTTTAAAAATAGAGTAAAGTTAGTTAATTTTAAAAGTTAAGGGAGAAAATATCAGAAAAGCCAATAATTAAGTAAACAATTTTTCTTCTTGAGAATATGATTAGTTTGGAATATTCAAAAACTAAATACTAATAGTATACAAAATTTAATGACCTTTTTTTAAAGAGACAAAAACTAACTTCTTGAAGCTGGCCATGGACCAATTTGACCTATAAGAACCACTTGTTCGTGACCTGCGGTTAATCGACCCGGCCTACCCTAAGTCCAAACCCTTCAAACATCGATCCAAACCATGGCTCATGTGGTTCGATTCAAGTTTATCAAGTTTTTGAACCGTAACCGTGAATGAACTGCTATCGGCTAGAATACTAAAAATCGTCAATTAAACCTTTTTTTTTTAATTTTTTCAATTAACCACGCAGCCGGACATGGTTTGAACCACGGTGCCTATGTCAGTTTTATTACCATCACATGCATTATAGTCCCAAAAATAAGCTTAATCCAAGAGGGGTGAAGACTAAAATTTGGTGTTGACTTGGAATTTTAAAATTAGTCCTAATTTTAGAGCTTTAAGGGTAAGAGGTCTATGCATATCACGTGAGACTTTATCCTCACACGGTGCCTGGTTGTTAAAACCATTATCTTAAAATTTCATTTCCATCTTCCAAGAATAAAAATTATGTTTACTATAAATTTATTTTTGCCATTTTCTGATAAAAATTAATAAAATTACAATTTTAAAATAATCATTGACTAATAGTCTATACAGAATTTAGAAAGTGATGACAAAAAAAGTTATTTCCACTACTTTATGTGAGAGTATTTATAACAATGGTTACAAATATGCTTTACATTAATCTATCTTAGAATATAAAACTATTCAAATACAATCCTATTTTAAATTTAAATAAGAAATAAACTACAAGATAATATTATAGAGCCCCAATAAGTTACCAGTAAGCAGTCGCATTAACATCCAAATTTAAGAAAGTAGACTTCGTAAGAACGGTAATGGATGCAAAGGAGGGGATAAAAGCTTAGCACTATTCATATGATCAGAAATAAGCAATATACGACCATAGTGATGTTGTGACAAAATGAGCCCCAGTGAACTAGAATGAACATTAATACCAAGAAAGAAATGAAGTGGTTGAGTATCGTTGAGAGAAAACTAAGTTGACAATTTAGTAATAAGGGATAAAAGAAACTTTCCATCACTGCATGTAAGCACCAAATCATCAACATATTGTCACATCTCAATGTACATATTTATGAACATCATATGTATCATCTCAATGTACATCTCAATTACCGTTTAACAAATAGCGCGCTCCTCCATTGAAGTTTCATTACTTATTCGTTCAAGTTCCTCTGAATTAGTAAGAGACCCTAAATTTAATTTAATTTTTCAATTAAGTTTAACAACTTAATAGATTAATAAAATTAAGTTTTATTTTGATAATTAATTATTTTAGGGACCTAATTAAATTATAAAAATATTATAATTGACTATAAAAATATGGCAGAAGTATTAAATAGGATTAATTTTGATATAAAAATATTTAGGTCATATAATTGGAATTAATTTACACTACAACAATACTCATCTACAGTCACAAAAAAAATTGTGGCTAAAAGTAAAATTTTGGTGGCTAGATGCTTTTGCTACAAAAAGTTTTTTCCGTCATATGCGTAGCTAGAAGTGGCGTAACTAAAGTTTAGTTACAGGATTTATATGTGTTGTGACTAAAATAAATATTTACAGCCATAAGATCTATGTGTTGTGACTACAAATCATATTTATAGCCACATGACATTTTTTTATATAGCCACAAGACTTATATGCGTTGTGACTAAAAAATTGAAAATAGCCACATACTTATAAGTGGCGTAGCTAAATTTCAGCCACGAAATTTAAATCTATTGTAACTAAAACTAATATTTTTAGTCACATGATTTGTTGTAATATGACTAAATAATAAGTATATTTTGCCACGAAAATAGAAAGTCAAAACAAAATTTTAGTCACAAAAAATAAAGTCATTTATAGCATGAATGTGTTAAATGGACTTAATACTTAACTTAAAATTAATTATTGGTTAATAAAATTTTATTTTGGGTTAAATAAAATAAAGTGTTAACTTAAAATTTATATTTGGACAAGAAATTGATAATTGGACTTTTAATTAAGGAAAAATAAATTTAGGATCCAATTATTTAACAATTGGACAATTAAATTTTGAAAGAGACCCAAATAAAATTTACTATATGACACAATTAGACTATTTGATGGACAATTTATGGACAAATACCTTATGATCTTGATTAATGGATAATGTTAGGACAAAAGACAGTTCGAGAAAAATTAAGAGTAGGAACCGTAATGCAAGGAGATTGAGGTTTGATACTTTAACTATAGAAAGCTCTAAATTTTATGCATGATTTTTAATATTTTACATTATTTAATTAAAGTTATTATTTATAGTTTAATTTTGCAATTTATGATTATTTTGATTTATTTACTTTTAAGATGAATATTATTAAAAATTAAAAATTAAGATATTTACTAAATAGTTGGAACCATCCATGTGGTTACAACAAAATTAATAATAATAATAATAATTAAGTATTTTCATTGTTATAGAAAGATATATTTAATGGTATTTGAAAATAAATATACGCATATATAAGATGAGTTTTAAATAAATAATTGAGAATTTTTACTTAATAGACTAAACCACCCATGTGATTTGGTAAAAATAATATTTTGAGAAATTATATAAATTGAGTTTAAAGCAAGTACAAGTTATTTTCAAAATTTTAATAAAAGTGATTTTTATTTTAAAAACAAGTATTTTAAAAGGTTATAATTTATTAAGAATTGATATTATAAAAGTAAATATAATTATATATAGGTATATAAATTGAGTTTTTTTAAATAAGTATTTACAAACTATTACTTGAATATTTTTATGTATTAATAAAAGTAATATTTTAATTAAGATCTAATAGTTAAAAAAATATCTAAGTCTATTTTGGGGAAAATCAAAATACATGAAGTAATTTAGAAAATAATTTTATAAATAAGATTTGAAATAAAGAAAGATTTATTTTGTAAAAGTATTTTCCGTAAAAATTCACTATGATTATTAAAATAATGATTTTGAAATAAATATAGTGATGAAAAATATGATTTCTAAATAAATATTTCATATGAACATGTTAATGAAAAATATGGTTTTGGAATAAATATAAATGTGCAATATGTTGATTTTGGAATAATTAATTATGTTGAATTTTATGATGAATGAAAGAAAAGCAAATGTGATTTGGAAAATCAGAAATTATGAGAAAAATGTTTTAAGCTATACTAGGATTTAGTTGAATTGAATAATGTACGGTTGATCGATCATTCCCGGTGATTTATTTATGGCTATTGATTTGTTACGACGACGACCGTTGAAATTAATTTACGGTAAAGACCGTTATTCATGCCTTCGGGTGATTTATTCATGCCTTCGGGTGTTCAGCCTTCTGGTGATTTATTCATACCTTCTGGTGATTTATTCATGCTTTCGGGTGATTTATTGAGTTAACGTAGATTTGTCTAAATATCTAGTAGAGTTAATCAAGCAAGTCAAGTAGGATTTTTAAATAACTTAATTTTATTTATTTTAAAGAGCAATTTTTATTTGATGAGTATTTTATTAAGTACTGTTTAATATTTAAATTATGTTTTTAATTTATGCATGTCCATTTAAATTATTTATGCTTTTTATTAGTTAAAGTATCCACTGAGCGTAATTGCTAAGCAAGTTTGGTTAATTCTGAACTTGTAGGTCTCCGAAAAGAAGTGAAGAAAACAGGAACCGTCAAATAGCATCAGTGCCCCGAAGAACTTATATTGGCATATACTGTAAAAATGAAGTCAACATAAACAAAGCTAGAATAGAAGAAAAAAAAAATGTACCTATATTTTGTAAATAAATTTAGATTATGATCAGTATACCATGTAATATGTAATATGTTACAACTTGATTTGACCTTAAATGGTCAAATTAAGGTGTGTTACATCCAAAGCCAATCTTTGATAAAAACCAAAGATCTCTTTTTTATTGATACCGATGCATGTAGGAAGACCCAAATTGGTACCTAAGTCCTCTTTCTCATTCACTTGCAATATTCCACAAATATTAGCCCTGACATACTCATTAACATTTCTAGAAAAAACAAGCAGAAGACTTACAAAAACTAATTAATTGCCCTAAAGCAACAACATATTTATCAATAACCTCTTTAACCATTTGAGCCTCCCTGAAATCTGCATGAAAGATTATCAAACTATCGCCAGCAAAAAAATTTCAGTAATCGAAATCGGAAGATGAAAGAAGAAGAAGGAGAGAAACTATGAAAATCTTCTCTACTCGAACTCTGAAACTATCATCCATGGATTCTGAGGTTACCTCCACTCTTTTTGACGTTGCCATTGTCTCTGATCAAATTTGAGGCAAGAAACTCATCCGAACAGAAGAGCTAATGGTGACAAGAAGGAATAATTATATAGTGCAACTGTGACGGCACGTCATTCACTGACATGTTGTAACCAATCAATACAATTAAAACACGTGGCATTAATTTCAATTACTTTAAAAGAAATAATAAATGACTATATTAAATGCAATATTAACTATTTATAGGTAATTAAAATTAGTGCCACGTATTTTAATTGTATTGATTGATTACATCATATCAGCGGATGACGTGCCGCCACAGTTATACGATATAATTATTCGAAAAGAAGACACTGGTTGGAAGAAGTAGATGGAGTGCTTAGGGTTGAAATATAATTAATACGGTTGCTTGTTATTTTTGTCAAAAATTCCTTAAAAAGTAGCTTGTTTTGGAGAAAAAAAAAATTGTAAAAGGAGGATTATTTTTGTGAAAAAAATTAAAAGGTGTTAGACGTGTTTTTTCTTAAAATTTCATGATGTTACTCTAGTTTTGGACTAGGCTACAATTTGGGCCTACTGATAAAAAGCCCACCAGTAAGCCGCCATAGGAATATAGAATCCAAAACAATTCTCCGAAAGTCAAACAAACACGGCATATCATCAAGAAAAGATCAAACAAAAAATCGTACAATCTTACTCCATATCACATCACTCGCACCCACAAACTCTCTTCCAAATCCAAGCAACTTCTTAGAAAATTTCCCAATCCTTTTTTTCTCTCTCTCTCTAAACCTACCAAACGAAACCTGCAACTCTTTTGACTTTTCTTTCTCTTGATCTTGATGCTTCTCTTTCTTTTCACAATCAAGATTGATCCAATTCCCCCAACCTAATGGATTATCATTTCAGAAAATTGTTAGGATATGATTTTGATGAACCCTGTAATCAAATCTGTGAGTCAGATGAAGTTTGTGTTGAATCAGCTTGTCTTGCTTGTTATAACTCCTATTGCCCAGAAAAACTCCCTCCTCCACCTGTAATTCCAGTTTCATCACCTCATCACTCAGTACCTCTTAAATTCTTGATTACAGGTATTGGTTTAGCTTCAATTTTTGTTCTTGTTTGTTGTTATGCATTTTATGCCAAATTTTATTCTGGGTCAAGGAGGAGGAGAAGAACAACAGGGGGAACAGAGGAATCCAGAAATGAAATTAATCAAGAATTTCTTGATGAAGATCATGGTCCTGTACTTGACCATCCGATTTGGTATATACATACTGTTGGGTTGCAGCCATCAGTTATTAATTCAATTTCTGTTTGTAAGTATAAAAGAAGTGATGGGCTTATTGAAGGAACAGATTGTTCTGTTTGCTTAAATGAATTTGAAGAAGATGAAACTGTTAGGCTTTTACCTAAGTGTAGTCATGCTTTTCATATTCCTTGTATTGATACTTGGCTTAGATCGCATACCAATTGCCCAAATTGTCGGGCTCCGATTGTTACGAATGCTAGTACAGGTGCAGCTGCATCTTCTTCAGTGAGCAATACTGGTCAGAGTAGTAGCAATGGGGAAGAAAACCGTGTCCGAGTTTCGGAAAATGGTAGAGAAGTTGGTGGAGATGGTGAATTGGGGGCAAGAACAGAGCAGGAAGAGGCAACAGAAGAAGAAGAAGAAGTAATAAATGATGATAATAGAAGGAACAGAGTAGAAGATGAGTTACAACCAATTAGAAGATCAGTCTCTTTAGATTCCTTATCAGCTTTCAAAATTAGTCAAGATCTGGCAATTATTGATCAATTACAATCTGATCAAAATTCAAGAACAGAGCCGGTAAAACGGAGTGAATCGAATTTAGGAACTGTTTCAAAAAGATTCAGTGGAAATCAAAGCTTAACAAAGTTGATGGGTAGTTCTTCTATTGTCAGATCTTTGCAAATTGGGCCAAGTTCTTTGAAAAGATCAATTTCTTGTGGAGGGAAATTGTTCTTGGCAAGATATGGCAGGAATAGCAGCAGCTCTGTTCTTCCCTTATGATATGATAAGCCTGCAATCTTCACTTGGTGGCCTTTTTCAGGTGAGAAATCTGTAAATTGAGATGTTTTGAAATTTCTCAACAAGCTGAGAGTTTTATAAACACTATGAATACAATTACACAACAAAAGAATGTTGTATTAATAATAATGTGAAATTATGATCTTTTGAATCCCAAACCGGGTAATGCTTGTATTTAATTTTTTCGCAATATCATGAATCTTTAAGTGAAAATTTCTGTAGTAGTGTGTTCATGATTTTACACCATGCTAATGATTGGTGGCCTTCAATGGAATGTAATGGTGATTATATAGCATGATTTGCTTTGTTATATTACAAAGAAATTTATACAAGATAATCGAGATTAATTGGATTATACTTACTGAAAATCGGCTATATTCGTAGTAGGAACATTTATGTTGCTTATACACTAATCTCTCAGCGGTACTGATGAATTTGAAAGATACGATTTATAAGTGAGAAATAGATTTGATTTCACTTTAAATCATTTAAATGATTTCTGTAGGTTAATAATCAAAATCCTCAACTAAAAACCTGTTTGATGCATGAATTGCTTCTTCAGAATCACATGATTTGATCAACCCCAAACAAGCAAGACCTGCAATTAAAAGAACCTGCATATTTAATAACATGCCCCGAATGCGCAACAATCATTAACATTTGAAGGTTCACTGAACAACTTAAGTGAGATTAATTGATCAAAACCATTCAGTTTTCAAAGAATGAGAACGGCTTGCTCTATTATCTGCAAATTAACAGGAAAAGATGCGAGTTGGTCCTGGTCCTGTTAGGTACTAACATAATTTCTAAAGGATCAATTTATATTAATCAAAACGTGTGAAACACCATGAATGGTCAAGTCTTGTTTTGAATCTGATCATAAATAAAAAATTTGAGAATCGCATCACTCGGGATCCAAGAGTAATCGCATTTGGTTTAATTGCTAAGTAGACAGAATGTGATCACTTCCATTTTTTTGGGATTACCATATGGATACAGTAACAAGTTCCTGGCAAAGAAGCAAACGGCCAAAATTCATAAAATAAAGCACATCAAAATATATTTGAATAGTCATGCTTATTAATAACACGGTTTTATTACTAACCATTTGTAAACCCCAGATTCAAACTCCTCAGATACATAGTTGCAATGTCCAGTCTTTTTGAGTATCTCACACAATTTTGAGAAAGATTCAATCTTCAATGTATAGTGAGCAGGTGGTGAATAAATGTTGAGGGAAATTGTGTGTATTTCATTAGTGTTAATAAGGTATTTATACAGAGGCAATTTAAATACTACAAAAGCAATACACATAATAGAAGACTTCTAAAAGTAATAGGAGTATCACATAGCTATCAAAGACTTCTAAAAGTAATAGGAGTATCACATAGCTATCACCTTATTAAGCCACAAGGGGTGTTCATAAAAACCGGTTACTGAGAACCGAACCGTGAACTGAACCAAACCGAACTAAAATTTCGGTTATATAGAGTTTTAGTTTGGTTTTCGGTTTTAAAGGAGAGAAACCGATAAGTATCGGTTTGGTTTCGATTCTGACCATATCTGAATCGAACTGAATCAAACCGACTGATAAGGCAAAAAAAGTTGAATTTTCGCCAAAACGTAGTTGTTTTAGGCCAAAACATAGTCGTTTTAAACATAATTTACTAATTTAGTATAAATTTCGGTTTTAAATGAAACCGAATCGAACCGAAATATCAGTTCAATTCGGTTCGATTTTTAAAGTAATCAGTTCAGTTTCGGTTTCGGTTTCTCTATTTTTGGTTTGAATCAGTTTCTCCTTATGGATTCGGATGATGAACACCCCTACAAGCCACTAACTATAACTCAAATAATTCGTGCCGTTTTAGGAATTCCATAAATTAAGTCAAATAATTAGTAATTTATACCGAAATTAAGTGATTGTTTGTTTGACCATAATTGTGTCCAAAATTAAGTAATTTATTGGGTTACAAACTACTATATTTTATGCTGAAATGTAATTTTTTGAGTTAAATTTACCATATTTGCAAAACAGAAATCCAATTTTTAATTTTTTTTTTCAAAGAGAATCAAATATGGCAAATTTGTATAACGGGAGATAAAGTTATTTATACCCCGAATCTCATTTACCTCATCTAACATTAAGGAATCTTTCAAATTCCAAAGCTGTCAATTTCTCATCTTATTGTCTTTTGCCATGACCATAAACAATAGTAAGGAATAATTACTCTTTCAAGTTAGATTGTATCTCAAAAGATCTGTTTTTACACATGGCCAATTGCATATTGCTCTTTTCAGGATTACAAGCAGATGAGGATTAAAAATCTTAATCATTAAGGATGGAGGGGCAAATTACAGACGAAACTATTAATATTATCTACAAAGAAGTGTTCAGAAATTTATAATAATACGTTATTAAACTTGTTTTCAATAATTTTTTTTTAAAATTTTTGTTCACAAATCTTAATATTTTGTTTGTATTAAAAACTATAATAAAGTTGAACACATTATGCCATGCATTGTGTGGGTAAAATAATAGTTTGATATAAAAAAAAAAAAGGGTAGATATTGATTAAATCGTACAGGAATATTAGCCTATACCATACACAGGAGTTCCAATTTGGTAGGAATCGTAATTTCGCTTTTTTTTTTATTTTTGTTATGACGGGGATTAATTTCCCAAATTATTTAAGAAAAAAAATATTATTTTATTCATAATTTTTTTTATAAATTAAATTAATTATTTTATGTATTTTATATAATAATCTGTTTTATTTAAATATTTTAAAAATATATATATATATATATATATATATATATAAGGCCAATGGTTGACCGAATTTTTTTTAACTTACATATATAAGTTAAAAAAAATTCGGTCAACCATTGGCTTTTGTTAAATAATACTACTAATTAGTAAGGGTGTAAACAAACATAAGCAGTAATCCATCTAATCAACAAGTTTTTTTACCGATTATTTACTACTCGAAGGGGAGAGGAAAATGATCAACCAGATTTTGTAACAATTATTATAACAGGAAAGAAAATTTAAGTCCAAATTCACCGGTAAGAATTAAAAAAAAAAAAAATTTATTCCCAATGAATGTCTATTAGACAATACAATTAATTGCCCACAGCTTAATTTCTATAAATAATAAATATTTAGCCACATAATCACATAATTATACTCTATTTGAATCGACACATGAGCTAAGATTTACATTAAAATTGGAGATGCTCAAACATCCTTTAAATCTAGTTAACAATGTCTAGTTTTTAGTTGACACATCAACTTAATAATTCAAATGGAAATTGCATTGGATATATAACAATGGTACTCTGTAGCATTATGTACTCTGTAGGGGTGAGAAAAAATATCTGTAACCGCAAAACCGCTTGCAACGGCACCGCACAAGCGGTTTCAATGTATATGTGGTGCGGTTTGCAATTTGTAATTTAGGTAAACTATAGGTTGCGGTTTGAATTGCTACAAAACCGCGGTTTGTGGTTTAATTGACATAAAATATATAATATTTAATTTTTTTATTTTTTAAATTACCTTTTACCATGAGTGGTGTCGTTTTTATTAAAATAAGAAATTCGCAAAATCCTAATCTTGTTCACTCTTTTCTCGGTCTTCAGTTCTTCATTTTTTTCAATTACCATCAATGGACTCACATTCAAGAATTCCAGACTTGTCATATATATAAGGCAATTGAGGAATTCTAAGCTCAAAAGAATGTTCCTGTTTGATGGTGGCCTAGGCTTGTTTTAAGTGAATCCCGATTTTTGTGGTCTCTTTCTTTTATGGGCTTCTATTGTTGTTTCTATTTTCAATTTTATGCCAGGTTTTGTCACTCAAATGTTTGCTGGGCATTTGGGACGATTGAACTTGCTGGTGCTGCTATTGCTAATGTCGGAGGAAATAATTAAGGTCTTGCTTACGGGATTATGGTATGTTTTTCCTTTTCGTTTTCTTCTTCTTTTTTTTTTTTCAGAAATTTAGGTACTCAATTAGTTTTTATGGTTGTTAATGAAATGAAAAACAGCGTTTAAATTTTGGCAGGTTTGAATTTCAGATTTTGTAAGCTGTATTAGTCTCGCTGTTTGAACCGACCGCAAGGAACCTTCCGCAAAACCGCGGTGCAGTTTGGTGCATGCGATGCGGTTTACGGTTCCTATTTTCGCAAAACCGCAAAATGCGGTGCTGTTGCAGTTTATGCTCTGAGGTGCGGTTAACTGCATATGGTATCCCCTAGTACTATCCTGCAAACCGGATCTTATCATATACTTTTGTTGTCTCTGCTACGATATTTTCCAATACAATGGAACTAACAGTGGAGATCATTTAAGGAATGATTAAACTTTATACTTAAATCTCTATGTTCATTTGGTTTAATTTTTTTAATTTTCTGAGGCCTAACAACATAGAAGGAAAATCCTGAAAGGGATAGCAAAAGCAACTGGTTTCCTTTCCTATATGATCGTCATTAATAAAATAGTCATCGCCCAAATTTCATATTTCAGCTGAAATGAAATGAAATAAAATGCAGCTCCACCCACAAAAGTTCAATAATAGAATTTGCAATTTCAAATTCCCATATAAAGAGGCTCCAATATTATGCATATATGAAGCAAACAAAATATCTTAATGCTACTATTATACAATTAAACAATCAGATTTAGTACTCAGTTCCAAAATAAAAACATCTGATAAACTTCTATGGGAGCGGTTCTTTATCACTGAGCACAGCCAATGTTACTTCAACAATCAAAGTATCATTTACTAGATAACCATTTGATGCATCATTAATATCTTCAAGTGGCATGAATTCTGGATATCCCCAACCGAAGTCATTGTTGATCATCCAGACACTTCCTAATCAAATGAAATTATACATCACAAAGTTGTTCTTTTTATTTAAAAAAGGAAAATACTAAATTGCAGAAACGTAAATTACCTGTACGTTCAACATGCCTTTCTTGCAGATGGTTTTTTACTTTCATCTTATATTCTACGTATAAGCTTTGTCCACGATGCTCATTCTTGTTATTATTAGGTGGTAAATGTAAGAATATTGACAAACTTCTACCATTTTCCGTCGGTGAATATCCTTTCGGATACAAGGCCAATTTCCTGAAAACATTCAATCAATTCATGAACTAATTAAAGAATTATAGGCCTAATTTACAATTTCACCCTCCAACTTTGCATGATTCACCATTTAAGAAATCAAAAGTTGTATGGTGAAATTGTACATTAGGCCAACAATCATCTATCTAAATCATTAGAGCAAGCAATCCACGATTGTGGCTACAAACCATTCGTGTTGCGCAGCAGTAAATATCGGCGAGAAATGTCTTTCCTCCTTTAATTCGGAGAACAACTTTATCTTCCATGTGTAAGTATCATATTTTGGTAATTGTACAATGGAAAATTTCTCCCCTTTACAATCACTAGAAGATTCAAATTTAATGACATGAACTTCTGCTCCAAAGGAGCAGCAATCATTAACAAGAAACCCGTTTGAAGGATCATTGAAATCCCTAAGAGAGATTAAGTCGTCTAAACCATTTTCAGTTTTAAAAGAATGGTACCGTCTTACTCTATCATCTGCATTGACGAAGGGAAAAATTAAGTCAGCAATGAGCAATTGAAGATAAATGAAAATAAAGGTTAAAGGGAAAAAACCTTGAAAGATCATGTACTTGTCTCGGATCTGATCATAAATAAAAAATTTGAGGATCACATGAACATGGGATCTAAAAGGAATTGTATTTGGATCAGCAATTGCTATGTAGAGAGCTATTTGGTCACTTCCATCTTCTTTTGGATCGACACAAGGGTCAAGTACTAATTTCCTATATATTGTAAATATTGGTAATCAATTAAAAATACGAAATCGAGCTATTGAAATATAATTTGACTAATGATGGGAACTGATTACTAACCATTTGTAACCCCCAGATTCAAACTCATCAGATTCATACTTCCTTTTTTTATAGCTATCAGATATATTCTTGCCTGTTCCAGGCTTCTTGAGCATCTCACGCAATTTTGAGAAAGATTCGATCTGTAATTTGTAGCGAGCAGGCGGTGCATCCCATTTTGATCTTGTAATTGATGTTTCGTATTGCTTGCGTTTTTTTCCTTTAAAAAAGACAAGTATGCTGCCGTTAGAGCATATCAATGTGGATTTCTATAATCTACTTGCCACATCAGAAAAATAAAAAAATTTTCATCAGAAAAGAAAAATAGAAGAATTTGAGCAAATGTACATTGAGAATGTGATGTGATAATGATATGGGCTAGATATTGTTTAACCTATCTTTTATTTCTAGACTGTTTATGGTGGATTGTGATTATTTCACATATTAAATTATAATAATAAAGTAAAATAAAAAATAAAATGAAAAGTGTTAGCATTGGAGATAAAATTTTAAATTGAATATCTTCACACCTTGTATTATAAAAGACACAAGATGCTCTTATAAAACCAACTTATAAGTAAAATAAAACACCCAAATAAACACGTAATTAGTTGTTTTTAAGTTAAAAAGTGATATAAAAAGTGACTTATACGCAATGTTGAACACCCTACAATACAAAACAAGATCAATGTTTCTAAAGCAGAGCAAAAGATTCTAGTTAGACTACTGATCGAATTTAGCGAAACTTACCAGGTGATTCTTCATCGCTAGATACATTAGCTGACGGACGATTCATGACGGTCGGCGTTCAACAACTCTAAAATTTGGATTTCAAGCAGCTAACAGAGAAACCTATATAATTTTGCTTCTATGGAATTTAACTTCTTATACCTTACGTTTTAGTCAATATTTATAGCAAACCTTTGAGCTATATCCCTGTCCTAAATAAAAAAGGAATTGTTGTGAGATAAGATTAACCCTTAGATTTTGCAGGCATATAGTCTTGATGCCAGCTGTCTATATCTCAATTAGTGTTAATATTGAGATTTTAATAAAATTTTAAATCATTATTTTTCTAAAATATTACTAGTATTAGCATAAATTATCTTTTTTGCAGTATCGCATAAGGATCTAAAGTCTTTTTTTTTTTTATTAGGATTTGATTCAGACCTAAGTTTTCTTGTCTTACAATAAATACATACATTACGTTTCGGGGTTGTTATCGATCCTGTCCCAATATTTAAAAAATTAGCAAAAGAGTGAAAATGAGCTATATATATATATATATATATATATATATATATATATATATATATATATATATATATATATATATATATGTATATGTTTACTTAATTTTTCATTTTAAAAAAGGTCATGTAATCCTAATAAGGTTATGAATTTAATTTTTTGTTAGTTTTAGTGTCGGATCATAACTATATTACAAAGGTTTTTTTTTTTTTTTCTGAAAGATCCAAATTACAAAGTTGATATAGGCCAATCATATAAAAATACCCTCAATTTTCACATAATTCTTAATAATACCCAAAATTCAACTTTATTTGAATTATACCCAATTCGAAAAGGTCAGTCTCAATAATACCTAAACTTTGAATTTTGACCTAAATTGAAAGAAAAATTTGACCAAAACTCTACTCTTATTCTGTTTTGGCCCCCTAAACTTTTAATTCCTTTGCATTTAAGTCCCTCTGCCCTATTTTCTTTAGATAAAGGGCCCCTAAACTTAATTTATCTTTTTTATTTAGTTCAACAGTTTAATTACTTAATTAAATTGGGATTATTTTAATAATTAAGTATTTTAAAGACCTAAATAAATTATAAGGACACTATAATTAAGTCTAAAATATTGTAAAAATTTGTTAAATGAGTTTAGTTTGATATAAAAATATTTAAAGCCCTAAATATTTAATATTTGAACATTTTATTAAGGATAATTAACAAAGAATTTAATTTAATAATTATTGATAAGAATTCAAATATTTAAACAGAAAATAAATGAGAGTA
>CATIWJ010391708.1:0-10334 GCA_949640765.1 Croton laevigatus
TTAATATTTGAATCTTTAATCTACCACTAATCATACCTCATCATTTAGCCACTACCATTTTAATTTAAATCCTATAATACTACATCCGTAATTTTCTTTCCATTCTACCCCAAAAATTATTCACAGTCACTCAATAAAAAAGTGAAACATATATGTACTAAAGACAAATTATATCCACTACAAGACAAAGGGCATAATTATCCTAATTCAATAAAAAGTATCAAAAATCTTACTTATTTAGGAGTACTAAAATGCTCTAAAGTCTCAAATTTAATAAAATGGAGATAGTATTATTATTTAAGTTCAAGTAAAAGGAACAAAATTCAAACTCAGGTCTATTTATTCAACTTTATATGCAATTATGACTAGATTATATGTTAATGTAAAATCTTAAATTAATTATTAATTTACAAAAGTAAATAGTTAAGTTTTTCTTTAAAAAAACATAATATATATGTTACAATAATGTATATTAGCTTTAATTATTCTAAAAATAAAATGTCTGTTAGCTTTTTTTTTTTTTTGACTGAATTACAAAGGTATCCTATTTTAAAGGGGTGGGGGAAGTACTACTCGAACCCTGGTCTCCCAGGTAAAGAGCCAACATCCTTACCACTGGACTGAACCCTTTGGTAAATGTCTGTTAGCTTAAATGATGTGGATCAAAATTAACTAATGATGGATAATATTTTTATAATCTTTAATTGTTAAAAAAATTAACCTTTCAATATTGGGCAAATTGATAAGTAAAAAAATATAATTTTGTTTTTTAACTCTTGATATTTTATTATTTTTATTGGTATACAAATAAATATTTATTCTCTGGTAAGAGTTATTTTTAAAAATTTTAAAAAAATAACATCAAATCTCTCTTTGTTACTTATACCAAATATCGAATTGAAATAAATAATATTTATATGAAAAGATCAAATTATAATTAATATATTTATGAATCTATATATAATATATAAAATTTTTTATAGAAGAAAAAAGGAAGAATCTTGAATCTTGTATCACCATCATTTGGATAATTCTCATATTCTCAATTATCATTACAAGCTTTGTATTAAGCCTATTAAGAGCATCTTTAATGCTAGGATAGATTCTGGCTGATTTGGCATAGTTTAATAGAAGTTTTTCAAGTGATTTAGATAAAATTACGGTATAGATATTTAACTATTTAAAAGAACGCTCTAATACTAGACATGCTACAATTAAATTAAGTAGTTATTTATAATTATTTTAAAAAAAAATTTGAATTATAATTAAAATAGGAATTAGAATATGGGTATAACACCCAAAAGAAAAAAATTTAAGCAGAAAAAATAAAAAAAAATACTAAGTCGAGATATTTATTTGACCATCTGAAAGTAGAGATTGGGATGGACAATATCTATTACACGCCTTCTTCACAGATTAAATAAAGGATTGGGTTAGAGAATTTTTTTTTTATATATATATATAAACTTCCACTTTAACTTATGTGGCAACTAATACTTAGCAATCTAAGATAGCGTTGGAGATGCTTTAACAAAGCACTTGGGTAGCCATCCAGCAGGATCTACTTGTAACAAAAATAAAAATTTTATTGTCAATTTTAAATTTACTATTCTAATTTTTTTTCAAAAAAAAAAAAAAAATTTAACCAGTAAGATTTTGTCACGTGTAATATATATACTATCTCTTTTCTTAAATAACTGAGACTGTTCCTAAATAACTAAGACATTTTGCATTTTGAGTATTCTTAAATAACTGAGACTTTAACACTTTTTGTGAAATTAAGATAATTATTCCCTTTGTCTTTTAGTGGTTTGGAGGAATAAAAAATAATTTTTTATTTCTTTATTTGTCTGTTAGTGTTTTTAGGGGAAATAAAAGCAATATTTTTTGGGGGCATTTTTAGACCAAAAAATAGAGAGCAAAAAGTAAGTGAATAACAAAAATCTCAGTTATTTAGAAACGAAAGTAGTAGTATTTTTTTTTTTCAAATTACCTGAACAACATAAGTTACCAAACAAGAATAATCTTCAAGCTTCTTCACAACCCATCCTGATTGCAGTAATAATCCTCTAATTGCATTGTTTTCCTTTGGATATAATTCTGCTGCTATGTCTTTTGGTAGAGAAGCTACTGCTACAACTTAATTATTTTTTTCATAAAAACAAAATATTATAAAAAAAATTAGAAGTAAAAATTGTATTGAATTCCACATTTTTATTTTCTTCCCTACTTCTTTTTATCCAGAAAAAAATTACTAATTTGAAATTTTCGTGTAAGATAATCAGTTCATCAAAATTTCATCCATAAATAAATGTCTCAACAGAATTTATATGGAAATCATTAATTTGCATATATTATAGAAAAATATTGGATATTTAACTAGAATATCTTTACTATTTATATTTTTAATACTCTTTTTCATGAATTGTACAAGTAAAAATTTAAAATATTAATAAATATTTGCTAATATCATATGTATAAATCTAAGAACGAGGAAATATCCACTCACCAAGCTTCCATCTTCCATAGTTTCAGGTTTTGGTTATATATTACACTTTAAATACGACTGTAAATTAAACGTTACAAATTGTTTTATTTGATTTTTTTTTTTAAAAAAGTGGCAAGCAGTCTCATGTCCAGACTTCAACCCTTTTCCTAAAACTAAACGTTTTTGGCATTCCGAAAAAATACACTACTGAATTAGACAACAAATATTTTATAAACTATTTAATAGGGAATTAATTAGAAAATTAATGCAAATAACATATTATTTAATAGAAGAACATATTAATTTAACAAAATATATATAAAAATGAAAAACTGGAAAAAGAAAGAGAGATTTTTTTCTAGATGTTTTATGGTTTGAATCTTGTTTCTTCAATTTCTCTTCTTCGTATCTGAAGTTTCATTAAGTGATCATTCTTTTGTTAATTGCAGAGAATTACCCAGCATGCAATTGACGGGAGAGATTTCAGGAGATATCTCATAAATTTCGGGACAATTACATATTTGGTGCATTTTGGAAAAATATTTTCAAATTTGGTGTGAAAATAAAATAATTTTGAATTTGGCGTGTATTGAAAAATATTTCCAAATTTGGTATGTTTTTTGAGTTGACGTGGAAACTTGTATCAGCGCGCCTAGTGCTACATTCTAACTGGCGCACACAACTGGCGCACAGAGCCTGTGCTTCATTCCAACTGGTTCACAGGCATATTGCTGTGAACTGAGAATTTTCATCTGTGTAATAATGCAGCTTGATTTGAACGTTCAATGATGGAACCTATAACACGCACAATTCTCAATAGTGAAGTGCTAAAAGACAAACAAATGTAGTGATACACTTATTCTATCAGTGATATATTGGTTGCAGCTTGATTTGAATGTTCAATGGTGGTACCTATAACACGCACAAATCTCAATAGTGAAGTGCTAAAAGACAAACAAATGTAGTGATACACTTATTCTATCAGTGATACATTGGTAGCATTGATACACATGTTTTTTTATGTTAGTGCGCTACTTTATTTGGCGCACAGTTCTTTATTTGGATTGACGCACTGAAGGTGTGCTCAGCTTCTATTGGCGCACTGAAAAAAAAAAAAAAATTGGTCAACACTCCCAAAACACACCAAACTTAGAATTTTTTTTTCCCACCAAATCTGTAAATACTTTTCCAAAATACACTAAACAAGTAATTATCCTATCAATTTCAAAACTAGAGAGTCTGTAAGTCTTGTTTGATGATTCCTAGTAATATATCTCATAATTTATTTTCATCAGATTATGTGCATTTTGACATCCATTTCTAGGGATTTGTCATACAACAAGGAATTAGGAGGACCGCTTCCAGCTTCAATTGGGGATTTGAAGAAGCTAAAGACCTTGTAAGAACATTTTATTGTTTTATTAACCTATTGATTGATATATTTAGCCCTATTTATTCACAGGCTTTAATTGACTCAAAACACTTTACTTTTTAGTCTAGGATGGTGGTTGATTGTAGTTTTCTGGTCGTATACCAGACTCAATAGGGTCACTGCAGGAGCTGGAAATTTTGTGAGGATTTTAAACTTGCAATAGTTTTTCTGTTTATAGTAAGACAATTACATACTAGTTGGAGGAATCTTGAGAAAGATGTTTATGTATTTCTGAAAAGATTGTATTGCTATTAATTGAAGAGCTCTAAATTCTAATGCGTTCATTTGATCAATCGCACCTTCAATTGGCAATCTATCCAAACTTACTTGGTTGGATCTTACAGACAACAAGATTGATGGATCCGTCCCAGTCTCTAGTGGGACAATCCTTGGACTTTGGTCTTGATAAGCTATTTAAGGCACAACACTTGTATGTTGAAACTTTTGGTGCTACCTAGCTGATTGGAATTCTTTTATTATTGTTATGTTATTTTATAAGCACTAATGTCTAAAACTTATTGACAGTCATTTAGGACACAACCTGCTCTCTGGTGAAATCCCACCTGAACTTTTCAGCTCAGAGATGACTCTCATACATTTGTAAGCTCGCTTTATATATAAACTAGCTGTTCACCTTGAAAGTCTAAAAGTTTACAATAGAACTTCCTCTGCATTATAAGGGAGCTGTGTGGTGTGGTGGACGGATAAGCAGCGTGGAGGCCAACCAACTTAGGTTTGAAGCCCCATGCCTGTACAAGTTAAATTGAGCTCCTGGGTGTGAGTGTGTAATGCCTATGTCAAAAAATAAAAACTTCCTCTGCATTATATTTTACTATATTGAGAATAAAGGAACGCTCTTCACAAGTTGAATGTGCAAACAAGTCATAATGACCAATGAAACTTTCACTTCATGGGATTCTCTTTTATAATGCAGAACTAAATATTTGAGGCTTGATTCTCATTTATGCATTTTTGACTTTAATTTTGTTTCGTTTGATCTTTTATTTGGGCAGGATTCTTGATAATATCAACCTCAGTGGTGATATTCCATCTTCCATTGATCTTATAAAGACTTTGGAGATTATGTTAGCATATGTAGCTCAAACTTCATTTTATCAATATTGGCATTGCTTAAGCTCATGTTTGCTGTCTTCAATGTTTTGTTACCTACAGAAGGTTTGGTAATAATTCATTGACTGGTCCTGTCCCTGCCAACCTTAGTGATCTTATCAATCTTACTGATTTGTAAGTACACAGAAGAGACATTTTAATAAAAGCTTTAATAATGACTTAGGAATTCAGTAGTATGTTGAATTGGTTTTATACTCTGTTAAGAGTGTTCTGTTCATTCATTTTCATATATTTATCCAACAATGAATTGTTAGGACCTTTTTCCAATCTTACTGGGATGAAAAGCCTTACTAACTTGTAGGAAATTTTGTTTTCTATTAGTGTAATTAGTTATGTTAGTAGGGGAAACATCCTTTACCCTTCCCTCCACGTCGAATTTTCAACATGCAGGGTCATGAGTAATAATAGTTTTGATGATTCAGAATTTCCTTTGTGGATTTCAGTCTTACAATCCTTTACAATCCCCAATGTGGAATTCATTTTTTCTTAAGTGATCCTATATGTACTATCGATATAGGCTTTACTGAAGTATATTTGTCAAGGACAAAATCCCTTGTCGACTGTAAGTTTTGGACTTAAATTATTATGTGGATTTCTCTTGCAAGACATGGCCTACTGGGTGTCAAGTCCTTGTTATGTATAGGAAAAAAAAATCATTCAGAAATAGAACTTAAGAAAAGATTAAAACACAAATACATTTCTATAATTTGGAAAAGAATATATATAAAAATGATCAATCCAATGACGTTGGTAATGTTGGTAAGGAAGAGGAGCAGAGGAGATGAAGAAAATCGTAGGAGGAAGAAGAAGAAGAAGGAGGAGGAGGAGGAGGAGGCGGAGGAGGAGGATGAGTGCATTGTGTTCTTCCCTTTTTCATTTTTTTTCTACTTATTTAATTAAAAGGGGTAGAAAAGTTATTTTAACACCTAAGGTGCTATTTACTTAATTTTGAAAAGTTTGTGCTGTTTACCACATTCAAACTTGAAAAAGTGCTATATACTACAATTTATCATAGGCAAATAACATTAAAAAGTCCACGTACTACTTAATTTTTATACATTAGCATCAAGAATAAAAAAAAATTGCACTTTGAAACCCTCATACTACCTATTTTATATACATAAACACACTCTGTCCAATAGATAACGTCGCAAATGTTACAAATGGACGGAAGGCGTGAGGAAGGCTTCTGTTTGAGAAAACGTTTTTAAAGCCTTCCACGCTTCCTCCATCCATTTTGTGTTACACGCGTCATTATGTATTAAAGGGAGGGTAGTCGTGTATACAAAATAGGTAGTACGGGAGTTTCAAAGTGCAATTTTTTTATTTAGGGTGCTAATGTATAAATATTGGTAGTACATGGACTTTTTAATGTTATTGGCCAATTTAAATAACTTATATTGTTTTTAGAAGGAAGTTTCCACATATCTGAGCAAATTTGTGGCACTATGACTGCAAAATTTTTTTTCCCATTATAATGTCTGAAAGGAAACAAGTATGGTTTAGTAATAGTAATATGTGGTTAAGAGTTTGATCATGTATGTCTTTTATTTTGTTAATTTTTCAACATTATTTGTTTTCTTCCTTTTTTTTAAGTTTTTAAAAGACTTTTTTAGATTCTAAATTTTTCTTTATTTTTATAAAATTTTATATTTTAATTTGTTAAAAAAAAAGTATAGTTTATAATCGATTTAATATTTAAGTTAGTGTACGGAAGGTACAATTTAATTGTTAAGTTACAATTCTTCCAAGTGACTGCCATCATTCCAATCAATATTATATGCTTGACATTTTGAAGAATTAGAGATTAGCAATAGAAACATGCATCTGAATTAAGTGATTTATAAAATTAGGTAAATTTACTATGTCGTCCTGATCTTTGGTCTATGTTAGTATTTAGTCACGCTGTTTTGATATAATCATTAAAAAGTCCATAACCTTTGACACTACTATGTATTTCATCATTTTGTTCAATTTTTAGGAGTATTGTTGAAATATTCTATCAGCTTCTTCACAAATATTCCAAATTAACAGCATATTCCAAGCATATTTCTAAAAAACTAGACCTACAAACAATATAGTAGAATAGTGCTAAAGATTAAGGATATGAGAATAATTCAGTGAAAAAACAGTGATTAAATAGTAATATTGACTAAATATCAAAGACGAAATCGTAAAATTTCCTAATATTAAATTAGGGATTTGCATATACAGCAGAAGAGTGACAAATTAATGATCATTGAATGAAAACAAGAGGATGATTTAAATTGAGAAATTGATAAAAATTTACCTGCTCAAATTTCTGGGTTCGATTACTCTTCATTTTCTCTTTTTACCAAGTTGTTGTGCCACATGTATTGCCAAATGACATCTATCTCAGTCCAATTAATTATTACATCATATTATACAAGTTCTCTTCATAATTAACAGATTTAAGTGACTAACATGGTCTTTTTATTTTATTCAATTTAATGCAAAACTTTGTTAAATTGAATGGAAATAAAGTTAAAATTTAAGTTGGGTGTCTTTGGTTTTTTTTTTTTTCTTGCTATTTTAGCTGATTGCCCCCACAAACACTCCAGTCAAGCTCCCACTACCTTCTTGACCCACCTTATTCTTTCTTAACACCTTTTCAGTATAGTATATATTTAAAAATTGGTAAATTAAAGTGAAATGATGACAAGCCTTTAATGTTAGTCATAAAGTCTTAGAAAATTATTAGAGATAACAATAAAACAATTAAATAATCAAAACTTAACCTTAAAATATGTGTATCATTTCTTCTTGGTTGTTTCTTCCTACTAGAGGTAAAAAAATATAAATGGAAGACTTGACTAATTTTATGAGTGCTGGAAAAAAAGGATATATTATTTTAAAATGTTTTCTTTTGACAAAAACACATAATTCCTTTTCAAAAATAGGGTGGGTTTTTCTTTTTTCAATTCACATAACCATTCTATCTTTTTCATATGTTTTTAATTTATATGTTTTATTTATATGTTGAAATTGATGTTAAAAAATGTTTTTTAATTTTTTTATGAAATTTATAAATTTTTATTATAATTTTTCTTTATGTATTTATGCAATATATTTTTTGGGTATTAAAATTGTAGCCACACTATGTAATGAAGTAATGAAAAATTTTAAAGATTCGTTTGAGATTGACAAGACTTATCTCATTACCAATGGAGTTGTTAAATCAATTAATCCTACATTTAGTAATGTTCATGAGAAATTCAAATTGAATATTACTAAACATACTATCGTGAAAGAGGCTGAAAAATTAATTCCAAAATATGTTTTATCTTTTCATTTTGTAATTACTAATGATGGGAAAGAATATGCTACAACGAAGAATAACAAATTAATAGGTATGTTTCTTGCTCACTCATGTTTACAAATTTTTTTTTCTTTCTTTTACGCTTTTTTTGATTTAATTGCTGGTCATTATATTATATATTTTTATTCTATTATCTTTAAACAGATATTTTAACTGTTGCAGTATGTGTCCAACAAACTCAAATTATAACAAAGCGAACACAGAAGATAAAGTGACTATCAAAGAGATCTTCATTATGACAAAAGAGTAATTACTATTTACTTTTTTAAACAACAAATTGATAATATTTTTAGTTTCAAAGTTATAATATAATTGCAAAATTATATAAGAAGGAAAAAGTTTCTTTAATTTTATGAAATGAAGCCGCAAGAAAGGAAGACAAATTATTAAAAGATAGATTTAATGAGAATGGATATTTTCTTGTGGCATTATTAAACGTTTGAGCTACTTATTATAAAGGTAAATTGTTAATTTAATAAAAAATTTGTATTAATTACTAATGCCAAAATATTTTGTATTTAACTTTTATAATTTTTTAGGTGTTTTGCAACTCAGTTACAATTATATAAGCATAATAAAGATTAGTCCTCTAATCTCAGTGGCTTAAGAAATGGCAAACATGTAAGTGATACAGTAAAAGAATTAATTTCTTGATATTCATTTAAATTATTGTTTTTATAATGTTTTCCTTTTTTACAGTTTTGAAGAAACAATCAAATATGATAATTTTTTAAAAGCATAATCAAATATATTATTTCCAATCAAAATTAAAGAAAAATAATTAGTTAAAAACTTATTAGGAAACTCAATCCAAGAAAAAAAACATAAATAAAAAAATCTAAAATGAGTACTTAAAAATGATAAATTGATTATATTCAATAATTAAAAAGTTATTTTAATTATTAATTAATAAAATTTAAATTTAATTATAATAAAAAATATTATTTTAATAGTATTAATTAATTAGATGACTAGCGGAAAGTTTGATAGAGCCAGAGCCAGAGCCAGTTAGTTAGTGGTGTCACCTCAAAATAATTTTAAGTTTACTTTTATTTTTTTTTTTGTTATCATTAGATTTCCATTTTTAATTACATGTTGGAAATAATTGGTTCATGGGTTTATCATTAATCTTTTTTTTTTTTTTAATCATTACATTCATTTATTTTATCATTAATCCTTTATTCAATCATATTCTTTTAAACTCTTTAAATTCTATAAAATCTTATTAATTGTAATTTACTAAAAATCCAACATATTTATTATAAATAAAAAATTGTATACTATAATAATAAATAAATACAAGTTATTACATAAATTGGATTTGATATAAAAATAAATTAATTAAATAATTTTGTTAGAATATTTTATATATTAATAAACGAATATATATGTTTGTTATAACAAAAATTATAATAAATAAATTTTTTTTTTTAAATAATAAGAAAAACTAATTGAGAACTTTGTCATAACATAACAAATCACATTTAATTGAACTTTATTTTCTAAACAATTAAAAATATTTTTTTAACAAATCTAAATAATTAAAAGTAGGAACGAATTATTTTTCTTAAATAACAAATTTCTTGTCTCAGTTCTATAAATACTTTATTATCATTTCAATCTCAAAATCATCAACTAAAAACCTAAACAAACCTAATTTAGTGATGTCTTCTTCCTTTTGCTCCCTTACTATTATTATTCTTATTTTTTCTTTTGCTTCCACTGCTGCTGCTGTTCAATCTGAGTTTGATGCTCTTCTAACATGGAAAGCTAATCTTGATAATCATAGCCAATCTGTCCTGTCTTCTTGGTCTGCTTCCAATTCTACTCCTTCTTTTTGGTTTGGTATTCACTGCCGTAAAGATAAATCTGTTTCTGCCATAAGGATTTCAGATTCTGGTTTGAAAGGCACACTTGAAAATCTAAACTTTATTATGCTTCCC
>CATIWJ010391785.1:0-10574 GCA_949640765.1 Croton laevigatus
ATTTGGCTATAGAGTTGGGGCAACATGGAATAAGGGTTAATTGTATTTCACCTGGGGCAGTTCAAACTGGTTTAGCTAAACAATTGGGTTTGAATGAACAGCAAGTTCAAGATTGGAGTTCTGCTTTGGCAAATTTGAAAGCGGTTAAGTTAGATATTAACGACATAGCTGAGGCTGCCTTGTACCTCGCAAGCGATGATTCTAAATTTGTTAGTGGGATGAATCTTTTTGTTGATGGAGCAGCTACCTTGGCTACTACTACAAGGGCTTATTAGATCTTAATTTTAATTTTTGTATGTAATGTGATGAGCAAAATTAGGATTTGCAGATCTCTTAATTGTGTTTTCTGCAAATTCCAATATCTGTAATGATATTTGGTGGTTAATAAAGGCCGAATCAAAGTTTTCAAAATTTCTTTTATGTTGTTTTAATTTTTTCTATTGAATATAAAAGTGCAATGCAAACATAAGTGTACTGAGTACTGTGCGTCTCGTTGTCCAATTCCTTGTTTGTTTACACTATTTTTTTTTTACATTTTGATTTTTCACGTAAAAAATACTCATGCAGTCTACTGCTATGTTCACATTCCATATCCAATTCCAACACGTCAAAAAATAAGATTATTCCTTTTTATTTTATACTGTCTCTTTTCCATAAAATGCCGTACTTTTATTTTTATTTATTCCAAAAAATATTAGTTTTGTCATATTAAAAGATATTTTTTGTTATTTAAAAAAACATATAAAACTCTTTTTAGATGAAGTTAATGGTTAATTTAAATCTATTAATATGATTCCACTTATTCGTATGTTTATTTTTGTATGATGCTTTACTATTTAATTCCATTAATGGATCTTAAAAAGCATATCTATGGTGTAAAAGCATGATTGATAGATTAAATATCCTCAACTTCCAAAAGAGTTCGGGTCTATTAGTCTTTGCAATCACCAGGGTTATTGCTAATAGGCTTAAAGAGATTTTACCCGATTTTATTAGTTCATTTCAGTCAGCATTTGTTCTTGGCCGCCTCATTACAGACAGGACCGTCTCATAAATTTAAGAGATCCTGTGCAAAGTATCAAATTTAGGCGTTGGATCCTATGTAGATTAGGATATACTACCTCTGTATTTTTTTATTCTTTACATTTGAAACAGCATGATTAGATTCAAGTTTGGTGTTAATAGTTTGATGGGTTGGGTTAGGTAGATTAAAGTATGTTTAAGTTAGTTATAAGATATGATTACTCTAATTAAGTTATATATAAATAAAATTTTAATCTACCTAATCCAACCTATCAAACTATCAACACCAAACTTGAATCTAATCATACTGTTTGAAATGTAAAAAATCAAAAAATACGGAGGTAATATGTTGTTAGAATGAATAAAAAATATTTATTTCAAAAGTGACTCAATAGAAGAGGTTTGTAAAAATAAGTTATATGTTCTAGGTTTAATCATAAGAATATATATTTTAACGCTATTGTTTTCCAAAAAGTAATGAGCTTTAAATTCTAGAAAACATTACTATTTTACTATTCATGTTTGGCCTATTGATGATTTTAGCACACTATTTTTACAAAATTACTTTCATAGCCGACATATTTGGCCTAAATTGCTATTATACCACCATGTCGTTAACTTTAACGTCTGACCGTTCAAAAATTACAGAATGGCCCCTCAAGTTAACTTGAATTTTTATTTTTACCCTTTTTACAAATTTGATGTGTATACTTCTTTTTCATGCACACTATATTACTGTAGGAAAAAAAATGTGTGGTTGCTGTTTAAAAAAAAATGTGATGTGTTTAAAACAAAAAAGAAAAAACAATAGCGAGACCCAACATATGTGATTGACGAAATGATTTGTGGTTTGTTCAATTAATTGTTTAATTATTATTGAATGAGTGCTACGCATGTGTGGTGTTGGAAGATTGATCAAGTGTAAGTGAGGGTTGTCTACAACAACTACCTCATTATTATTATCAAAAGTATTGGTCATTATTGAGTTCAATTAATATATGTTGTATGGTTCATATTTGTATTTCAGCTCTATGTATAGAGCATTATTCGTGTATAATATAGTGTGCAGGAAAAAGAAGTATATGTGTGTGAAAAATAATAATAAGAGTTGTGTGAGTGTTAAAAATAAGAGTAAAATATAAGGAAGAATAATAACAAGAGTCTTTAATTTTGTAGTAATTTTATTCTTTAATTAAAGTCCTTTTTTCTATTTTAACAAAATGGTATTAGAGCCCAATTTTTTTTTCTGTGGTTGCAGCGTAGTCTGATCCTCCACATCAGAAAAGATTTTTTTTTTTGGGCTATAGTAAGTATTTGAGAGATTATACAAAAAAAAAAAAATTATGAATGCAAATTCTAGCATCACCTTCCATTTCCCTCAGCACACCAAAAATAACTATACAAGTTGGTGCATTCGAGCAGAGAAGGACAGTTTGCAAAAAAATTGAAAACTAGATCAGAAAGCATTAACTCTGATCCGTCAAGGATTAGACGATGTCATGTTTGAGAAGGTAGCAGAAGTAACCACATTAAAACAGGCATGTGAAATTTTATGAGTTTCTCTTCAAGGAGAAGAGAAAGTAAGAAAGGTGCAATTGCAAATGCTGAGAGGCGAATTCGAGACAATGAAAATGAAGGAGACATAATCTATTATCGGTTACTCTTCACGAGTAAAATCTGTTGTAAATCAAATGCGGCAGTTTGGAGAAAAAAATAGAAGAATAAAAAATCGTAGAGAAAATTTTGTGATATCTTCTACCAAAATTTGAATATATTGTGGTTGCGATGGAAGAATCCAAAGATGTCAGTACTTTAACTGTAGATGAAGTTGTTGGATCATTGGAAGCACGTGAAGAAAAATTAAATAAGCAGAAGGAAGAATCTGTAGAACAAGTCTTAGTAATAAAGATTTCGTTCAAAGAAAAAGAAAGCAGTTCCGGAGAAGGAACCAGATTTAGTAGAGGATGCGGTAGAGGACGAGGAGGAAATAGCAAAGGAAGAGGACGTGGAAGAAGTTAGAAATTCAAAAGAGGTGATAACAGGGTGATGGAAACACTCAGTTCACAAGAGGCAGAGGCCGTGGATGTGGACGTGGACGTGGACGAGGACGAGGATGGGGAAGAGGAAGAGGAAATTGGAGGCAGAATGATGGACGTGACAAATCTAAATATACAGTGTTACAATTGGTCCAAATATGGCCACTACGCATTAGAATGTTGGAACCCTACCAAAGCAAGTGGAGGAAACGACAAACAACATCAAAGATGAGGAAGTATATGCAAATGCAGTTGGATAATCAATATTGAAGCCTATAATTATTAATAAAATCAAAAAATTTATCCCATTTATCCTTCTCTTCAGTTGCATCAAGTTTATTATTATATTTTAAATGAAAATAAAAAACTGATCCATTAACATTCCGAAGTTCTTGTTTGTAAGTTTTTGTTGGAATAGAAGGAATCTTAATTAACATTAGTTAGATAGATCTATTTTTGAGCGATTAGGGATAATAACTCTTAATTTATTCATGTCAAAAACAAAAATAAGGGTAATTTTTGTCCTACCCAAAATTTGGATTGATTTCATCATGGTACCCCAAATTCAACTTGTTGCGTAAAAATATCGGAAAGTTTAGTTTTGTAGTAAAAGGGAAATTGGCCTAAAGAGGAGAAATAGTGGTAAATTTTTGACATGGCACCAAATTTCAACATCATTGAGCAATGCAGTTGTTGCTTATAATAAACATTCAATAATATAGTCAATAATCATAATTTAATCTTTTAAACACCAAAAGATTTGGATGTACATCAAAAATTGGAAGATTTTTCCCTTAAATCAGGCCACAATTCCATTTCTAAATAAAAGTTTTTAGGAATCTTTATGAGATGAATTAAAATGTGTAGACCAAAATAAAATTTATTTCAAAGTTAGCATACAGTCAATAAAAATCCCCTCTTAAACTAACGTAAGAAATTCGTTCTCTACTAAAATTCAAATACAATAATATCAATATGTCATTTCATTAAAGATAAAAAATGATCATCATTTGTGTCTCCAGCATACCTTATTTGACCAACTAGATTCAGAGCATCCAGATTTTCAAATTTTCATAAAAAAATCAGGTGTTTCAATCAAATTATGTTTTTTCTTTTTTTATAGTTATCCTCTTGAAGGTTTGAACTTAAAAGCTCTGATCTTTGGTAACATTACCTCACCATCACTATCACTATGCGTGTCTCAATCAAATTATTAGTCATTTTGAGTGAAGAACATTTATTTTTGACTTGTTCGTTGTTCTCTTCTCAAGAACTGGAATAAATTATCAACATTTGTCATTGAGCTCACTTTGGTATACAGGCGCCCCTGACACAGCACAATGCGATACGAAAAAAATATATACTATCTCCGTTTTGTTCATTTTTTTATATTTATTTTTTCACCAATATTAATAAAATCAGATTTTCAATAATATTAAGGCATAAATAATAATAAATAATTATTAATCTTTTAAAAAATTTACTTTTTTATAAATACGAGTAAAGAAATAATAATAAATAATTATAAAATTTACTATAAATGAAAATGTAAAGAATTGAAAATATACCAAAAAAAAAAAAGAAATAAAAAATACAGAAGCAATACTATATAATATTATAATAATTAATAAATAGGTGATGCAATATGAAGATTTAAAATTTCGCTAATTTAATATGCATATAGATCAAGGAGTATAAGCATTTTCAAATGACATTTATTTCAACAATGATTCGAACATAGCGGTTATCTTGCCGAGCTCCACTCTATTTACCAATTACACCAACTTACAGATTTTTTAACATGGAATTATGATTTAATTTTATAATTTTTTTATCTTATATATAATTATCAGAATTTTGTATTTTTAAATTATCTTGAGAAAATATTAAAAGTGTGGAAAAGTGTAAAATAGCGTAAAATTAGATATAATTGAGAAACTACACTAGAAAACGAGAAAAACGTCCCTCTAACAATTTCTTTTTAAGGGTTTATCCACCCTTGTGGCCACTCCGATGGTGGCCACCTCGTTTTTCTTATTTTCTGATAATCCAATAATTATTTGTTTATGTCTTTCTCTCTGAAAAAAATAGTGCAATTTTTTTGTCTTTGTATAATTTTCCTTGTTTCTTTGCCACTGTACAATTTTTTTTTTTGCTTGTGTAATTTTCCATCTTGTACTGCGCCCACATTCCCTTCTTCTTTCACTTAGATCAGATCCGTGCTCCTTTGCTTCTCTTAGATTAGCTTAAGCTCAAGATCTACTCTTTGCCACTCCTGCTGGCTTCATCTCTACCTTGTGGTTGGATCCATTCATGCTTGTCGACAACTTTCAGAACGGATCTCTTGCTACTTTCCTTTTCGATCTACGATCAAATCTGACTATTACTTCTTCAACTGTCTTAGTTTATGTATGTGAATGCCTATCAGGGAGAAAACATTCTAATAAAAAAAAATGAAAAAAATGAAATCAGTTGGTGCTAAAGCGGGCAACATAGAAGGAGGAAGATGATCACCACCTGTTTGATGAAATTCCTCAATATCTACTGGAAGCAACAAAAAATTTCTGTTGTACCTCTGATTTTGAGTTTTCATATTCGTTTTTTGCATTATTAATCATTGTTAACGTAGTGTTAATTTCTTAGTCCTTTGGTTGGGTTGATGGTCTGCGTAAAATATTACCGCCAGTTTCTAAGTAAGCTGCCTACCCAGAAACTGTACAACTCATTTTCCTAAGACCATCAAGCAGTCTTCCCGACAATTATTGTACTTCTGATTTCTTATTCTTATTATAAAACTACGAGCAGACCTAGTTTTCTTTTGCGACTAGTCCTTTTATAAAAAAAAAAAGATATAATTGAGAAAAAAAAATTTAATTTATTTTTAATCAAATTTATTTGGATCCTAACATACAAAACGAGGACAAAAACGAAAGGAAAGAACAATTGATTGCAAGAAAAAGCAGCTAGGCCTATTTATATGTGATTTAGAGCCATTTAGTGTATATTCAATCCGTTTCAAAATAAGTGTATCAACTTCTACTTTCACAAATATTAAAATATAGTAGTTATTATATTAGAAATATAAAATTTATTTATTGGTTTTTTTTTTCTTTTAGTTACCCCAAGAGAGTTTGAACCTGAGATCTTTAATCTTTGGTGATATTACATCACCACCAGGCCAACCCTCTTGAGTTATAAAATTTATTTATTGAGTGACCAATATACTTTTCACTTAAATGTTTGTCCATCTTCCAAGTCCATTATCTATTAATATTCAAGGGTATAAAAGGAAAATCAAAACTTAATTTCTTATAATCTAAAAATAAGACACTTATTTCATAAAACAAAAAAAATGAAAGTTGAAACACTTACTTTGAAATGAAGAGAGTACATATTTCAAATATTCATTTAGTTAAATAGCATAAAAGTATGTAAATTAGCAAAGTAGCGGTTCTGATATATATTATCAATAAAAATTAAAATATTCCGAAATTGTCCTTCAATGCATATTCGTATATATGATAAATAAAAGCAATAATATAAACAATTTCTTACAATTTTTCAAAACTTCACTAGATATACAGGAAAAATGATCGCGATGTTGATTGGTGGTTATCGGCAAATTTCACTGGAATATATCAGTAAATAAAAGTCAATAAATGTAAATAATTTTTTAAGACTGTTCAAAAATTCACCAAACTCATCAAAAAAATGGTTGTCGGTGTCGATTGTTGGTTATCGGTGACTTTCATTACTTTATACAAGTAAATATATGTAAATATGATTTTCGAAAAGTCTCGCGGGTATATACAAGAAAATAAAGTATATAAATGTATATATTCATATTAACAATATATTATATAAGCGTATATATGTTTATGTAAATATGTGTACATATATTATAAAAGTAAATATGTGTACATATATTATAAAAATAAATAAATGTATTTTGATATTTGACTTAACTATTAATTTATTACTTTATTTTGATAAAAAAAGTTTAGCCTAAATTACTCTTATATTATTACGCATTTAACTTTAATATTTGACCATTGGAAAAATTACAGAATTGGCATTCAAGTTGATTTAAATTTTCATTTTTACCTTTTTTACAATCTTGGTATTCAATTTCATTGTACTTTGATTTTTTTTTCTAACAACACTATTTTCACACTTAATAATTGTAAAATCAGAATATAAAAATTCACTAAAAATTCTTAATTTAATAAAATAAAAAATCAATATTATTATTTTAAAATTTTTTGAAATAAATTTTTTTGTCCTCATATTTTAATTCTATCATACATTTTTGTACTTCTGTTAAATAATAACCAATATTCTGTTAATTTTTTAAATAATTGATATTATTACCCTTTAACTAATATAAATTTAATTAATTACTTACTTTTTTAAATTAATATGTACTAAATTATAATTTTACAATTTAAATCAAAAAATAAAAAAAATGAACTGCATGCCCATTGCCGAATATGGACCTACAACTTCTTAGAACAAAATCTCCACTGCCAGCCATTCAACCATCGTCATCCGACTACCACCCAATAAAAACTAAGGCCATAACTTGATTTATTATGTCAAGAGCTTCATTTGGGTGTATATGATAATTGTTTTGGTAGCCGAAAACTAATTTGAGTGATGTATACAGTATATATTTTTTTTTTTTTTGCCAAAATTCAAACACAAGGACAAATAAAGTTTATATTAAAAAATATAGGGACAAAAATGTTACAAAGGGATAAAATTATAAATTTTTTTATTTTAATATTTACAAGAAAAATCAATAACAATTTTTAGTTATTAAAAAGTCACTAAGAAAAAGAATGTTTAAAAAATAATAGTCATTTTTTATTTTTATTTGTCAAATTAAAATTTTTTTGTCAATTTTTATATTCTGATTTTATAATTATAAATATGAAAGTGATGTTGTTGGCAAAAAAAAATTAAAAGTGCAATAAAATTGAGTACCAAAGTTGCAAAAAAGGGTAAAAATGAAAATTCAAATCAATTTGAGAGGTCAATTCTGTAATTTTTTTAACAATTAAATGTTAAAGTTAAGGGCGCAGTAATGTAATAATAATTTAGGCCAAACGTTAGTAATGTCTAAGTAATTTTGCCAAAATACAGTAATAAATTAGTCATTAAACCAAACGTGAGTAGTAAAATAGCACTTTTCCCTATCAATAAATACAAATATCTCTAAAATATTTCAATAAAGATAGTTTAGAAGTTTAATAATAACATTTTTTCATAATTAATATAATAAAATATAAACTAATATATTGGCTACTTTATTCCTATATCACACACAAGATATTTAATTGCCACCAAATGATTAATTATAATGGAAAGATTGATGCAATTGAGTCCCGTTTTTGTATCCCTGAGTTCCCTAAACATGAATCAAAAGGTGCAACCGTAGTTTTTAAGATTACATTGTCTTCGAATTAAGGATCTTCGATTGGTGTCGCTTCTCACCGTGCGATCTTTGTTGCTAAAAGTATACCCATGTTTATGAAAGCACGGGCTTACATGTGCAAACAGAGCAAAACAGAGCAAATCAATCCATTATTGCCACCAGAGCTAACTCCCTTTCTTGATCGGTCATTTATTCAAGACCCAGAAGGGCTTGACTTGATTTATGCCAACAATTGGTTGGAATCCAAGTTTCCAGGTCTAAATGATAAGCCTAGAACCTTAAAACGTCTACATGTTTATAGAGACATAACCAATTTTGTACAATCCACATTCAAATCGTCTCGTGAAAACGTAGAATCAATTTTTTTTCTATAACAACATAAAATGGAAAAATATGGTTGGAAATAAGTAGAAGTAATAAGATATTTGCTCTCGAGTTCTAACGGACTGAGTTCGAATCTTCCTATCCACATTCGGGTGTGTCAGTTTATATCTATATAAAAAAAACATATAATGAAAAAATAAAATAAAATAAAATAAAAAGAAATATGCCTTTTATAACGTAAAATAAAATATAATATAAAAAAATAAATTATTTAGTAGGAATAATATAATCTGTAGTATAAATATTTGCACCCAAAATAAGATATATAATGCAATACAACATATAATCTGTATAAAATCAAAACAATATGTATGCTTCACGTCATTTTTTTTTTTAAATAAAATAAAATTTATAGGTTCTAAATACATATTATTAACAATACATGTCATTCATACAAAAAAAATTAAAAAAATTTTTGATTTTCTGCTTTAAACCAAACAGTCACAAAGGGAATGAGAGGACAAATCATTCCGTTTTCGGAGCACATCCAACAAGCAAAAGTATTCATGGTAATTCCATTCTTTTCTCTTTGTATCATTTTCTTGATTGCATTCCGTTTCCCTCCGCGAACCAAACACCCCCTTAGAGGAAAGGTAATTTCTGAATTAAAAGAAGATGAAGATAAAATTAAATCATTGCATTTACCAACATTTGTTCTGTCATTTGCATATACTTTGATCTGCATTGTTAAAGCAAGAAAGCTTCAAGGGAATACAATTATTTGTTTTTTGTTTGGAGCAGACTGTAGAGCTCGTTTGAACCCACCATTACCAGAAAACTATTGGGGAAATTGTGTTAAGGGTTATCCTATATTTGCACCTGCAAAAACTTTGATTGTTGAAAATGGAGTTTCAATTGTTCTAGAAAAGCTTAGTGAGAAAATAAAAGGGTTAGAGAAAGAAATGAAAAATAATGAAGGAGAAAAGGAAACATTTGCAACAGGATGAACTCTAAAAGATAACTTTAACGATAAAGGATAGTTTAGGAAAACAAGATTTTAATAATATATATATATATATTTATTTTTTATTTTTAAATTCTCGTTTGAGATATTTCAGTCTGAAATATGTAGCACTCCTCTTGTTATAATTGTTTGGATATTTAAAAAAAAAAAAAGGGTTGTGGTATTATTATTGGGCATCTTGGACCTTAAACCCAAAATTATGCACCTAAACCCAAAAACTCCTATCAGCTTAAGTTTTTTTTTTATTTTCTAGGTCTAAATTAGTTGTGTATGAATTGTTAAAAAAACCGTAACAAAAGAATACTTATTTCTAATCAATGAATATGGGGAATTTACTTGACACTATATGTTGTACTCAGATTTGATGTTCGCTTCACTAACAAACCTAGGTCCGCACAACTAAGGGCCGATGACCTAGAGCCCTTGACCAAGATTAAGAGACAATTAAACCTTGCTCTTTTTGCTTGACACGCGCCCGACTCTTAACCCGAAGACTCTAAGATCGCCCCTTTGACCTAAGATCTATCCGACTTGACTCCTAAATATATACCTACACCCATGTAAAATCCAATTCGCTCTTGAATTCAACACTATATAAAATAGATGTGACTTGTGAACCTTAATTTATAATACAATTCTATTATAATTTAAAATTTTTAATAAAATGTGACTTTCATAATTTTTTTAACATTGGAGTAAAATAATTTTTCAAAACATCACGTTAAACTCA
>CATIWJ010391842.1:0-11672 GCA_949640765.1 Croton laevigatus
AGTTTTCCTTGACTATTGTACTTGTAAACCTTGACAAGAAACCATCATTTTAAAAAGCAAACTATGCCTAGTAGTTGATCAAGTCGTTTCAATACAATAATGACTTATCTATTTCTTGTCTTCACAAACTTGGCTCGTGAGGCCTTCTTCTCCATCTTCTCTCTCTTTTTCCGAGTTTTTTCATCCTCCGTATCTCCCTGGTCAACACAGATAATAGATGAGATTGTCAGCAAGATAATGCCTTTAAACATTGACTAGAACTACGGAAGGAAATGTACCTCAGAGCCTTGAGGTAAAAATCCTTTAATAAATCCAAAAGATTTGTATGCTCCAAAAGCTGGTATCTGAAATGCCTTAATTTGAGAACCTTGGTTATGTCAACTTTCAAGCTAAGTGAAATGCCGTAATTTGAGAAACATAGTTATGTCAACTTTCAAGCTAAGTTATCTTATGCAAGCTATTTGTTAGGAAGGCATTCCAATATTTGTTAGAAAGGCATTCCAATAGAGGAAAAATCTCTCAGCAATGCATAAGCAAAATCCCTCCATGTATCACTCTTATCCATCAAGTAGTTTTTGCTGATAAACATCAGATGCATGTAAACACTTCAAACATCCACCCCAGTCCATCCCAAAATTAGTTTGATTTTGGCAACGGAATTAAGAAAAAAAATTTCAAATAAAGTTTCATACTTCAGCATATCACTGCATGCAAATGAACACGGACTATTTGAAGTTGAAAAAATAACCTTCTCAATTACTGGCCATTTACAAAAATATGCAAGTGGACATAACAACTTAGTAATGTAAATTATTATTCTGAGACAGAGGCAGGGATTTGTTAGATGTCTTCATCTAAGTGTAACAATATCCAACATAACTAATTCAATAACTGGCATAGCATTACTCTTCAACGTTTACATTCTAAATACTTCCATAAATTACATATATAAACTCTTCGCAGAAGAAGTAATAAAAACTTGTCCTTATGCCACTACACACAATATATATAGATCTCCTATCACCCTCAAATGGGACCAAACATTAAAGTTGATTGCTCCCTTCACCAATATATGCTAAAGCCTACTAATCTCTGCATATCCTTCACCAAACTATAACAGTGTGCTTTTTTGGTCAACTCAATACAGCGTTCTCTTAGGGTTCAACATCCTTGAATCCCTAATTCCTAGAAATTAGGGTTTTGAAATAGAAGGAAAGAGGAGCAGAAGATAATAATCAATTTTTGTATATTATCCTGAGAAAGAAACCCTAGTACATACTTATGTAGCATGCTAGGTGGAATGTCAAGCCAACAAGTGCTATCAGTGCCACTTATAAGAACAACTCATTATTCAGGTTAATTACATTTAAAAAAGAAAACAGAGAAACTACATATAAACCCAGTCACAATTGTAAAAGTCCTTAAAACAACAATGACTTCCTAAAACGTTCATAAATGTAATCTTGCACAAAGAATCAACTGATTACTCTATTTATTCCTTAACATTATGTTTTAGACAAACTTACTTTAGAAAAAACCAGAAGCTAGCATTTGAAATATGACTAAAACCAACCCAAGAGAATTATAGCAGTAAACATACAATTTTCACATTCACCGAGGATGTGTCGAAAGATAGGAAGAAACTCACAAGAATTAAAATGTTTTCTGGTTGGAATTAAAGGTAGTTGTTCTCTAAGAGAATTAAACATAGGGTTATAAATGAGTCAAGCCCGTTCGCAAACTACTTGAGGCTCACTTGATAAAAGCTCACTCAAAATCAGCTTAAAAATGAAAGAGTAAAGTTTTGAGCTCATTTAATAAACAAGTTGTGGTCACTTGATAAAAGCTCACTCAAAATCAGCTTAAAAATGAAAGAGTAAAGTTTCGAGCTCATTTAATAAACAAGTTGCGGTCAAGCTCTACTTGGGAGCTTGGTTAGGTTTATCGAGCTAGCTTCCGAGCCCACTTAATAGAGTAGTATTGATAGAAATTTGAATTAGCTAGCCAAAGCCAAGCTCAAGCTCATCTATAATTTTTTGAACTCAATAAGGTCTACAATTTAAGGGTGAGCATGGGACAAGGCAAAACAGGATTACAGGTCTCATCCCAAATTTCCAGGACATAAAGAATACAATCATGTCCCATCCTTGTACTTAAGTTATCATCCCGTCCCATACCATTTTTCGAAACAAAACAGTACATAATTACAGTGTCCAAAAATGGAACAAAACGAATCTGATAAAAACTTATTAGGATTTCTTCAAATTAAACTTTTGAGACTAAAACTAAATAGTCTACTGAATATTAAATAATTGAATCATATTCAAAATAAATAAATATTACTTAAGAGTAAACAAATATATAAATTTTTAAAATAAATATATTTTTTATAGATAAATTTGGTTAGGAAAAATTTAACATACCAAACTTAGATCATCATATCTCCCTTTACACCAAAACTACAATAGCCTACTAACATGCTTAACTCAATGTGTGTGTCTGCCTATGTTAAAAAAAAAAAAAGAATGTTAAGCTAAAAAACTTGAGAATATCTTACATTATTTTCTTGATGTATCAAATAAATAAAATGCTCATAAAAGGCTGAATAAAACATGGTGGAGTATTTTTTCCTAGATAGGATGGCATAAAATTTCGGGACGGGATAGTTTGGTATTGGTTAAAGTACAGATCCGGTACCAAAATTAATTTCGGGACATAATTCGGAACAAGACTATTAAATTTACATCGGTATTTTTTCAAGACAACTTTGGGAGAGTTTTTGGGACAAATAACAATGCTCGCAGTCTCGTGAAATCTCAGGTCAGGTAATTTACAGCCCTAGGGCCCTTAAGTATATGTATTGCGGGTATGAAAACTCCGTCTCTAAAAATGGTACATGATTTCATCTATCCCATAATATGTCATTTTCAAAGCATGTCATGAGCATGGCCTTCTACACCTAGACACAAGTTTACAAAGGATCAAGTAAATGGGATCTTACCACAAGGTATGTGTACCAAAATTTGTCAGAGATGATGGACATGGCTTGCACAAAGCCTGTAATGTAGATAACATCATGCAGATAGCTGAAAGGAATAACCAAAAGTGAGAAAATAATATTATACATAAAAATATATATATATATATCATTAGATGAGATAGTAAACAAGATGAATGGACTAACAATGATGTTTCAGAGGATCAAAAAATTTATTAGCATTGACTAAAATAAACCATACCTAGCAAGACAACTTATCCTTAATAGAGTAAAATTCATACAAATTAACACTAAGGAGTTCCTACTTTGCTGGTTTTTATATAATGGGAGGAAAGAACAACTAAAGACACTTAATAGAAGGAGAATAAGAGGTTTCCAGACCATTTTAGAATAAACTCCAATAAAAGCCATTAACCTTCTAGATAATAATTGTGTGAGAAACAGTCTCACATCTTTGTATACCATTCACATGCTATCAATGATGATCCATACAACAAAACGTTTATTATTACACACAATAAGATATATAAAACAACTCAATCGTAAAGGTTGGATAGAGGATAAAAGAAGAATGCTAAGATCTTAATCAATTATCCACCTGGAATTTGCTGTTTTTCATACACTACAATTATCTCTTATTTACTCATCTCAAATGAATATAAACCTCATGTTCATGTTCTATATAAATTATTCCTTTCCATGTGCAATTCTTCATTTTTAAATCAAATTTGAGATTACAGCAAATAGCCCCAAATGATGAATTCTAGCCTAAAAAATTCTAAGAAAAGAAATTATAAACTTGGATTATAAAGTTAGTGTCACAAACTTAAAGAGCGCATCAAAACATCTATTGACCATGCTGATGGCTAAATCCAATAGCTTCATCAACAAATACATTACAAACAAATCTAACCAAGTTAAACAATGCCCTATTAAATACATGATGAATTCATACTAAGTATAAAAAGAACCGAAAACAGAAAAAGACATACCCACAAATTCCACCGGTACTCATATCAAATCCCCCATCAAGAAGATCTCCATTATCTCCATAAGTAGGTTTTGCCATTGAAGCAAGTTGTTGATATCGAAGAAAATAAGCCAAAGAGGTCAAAGACAGACCAATCCAATGTTTCCAAGTGAAACTAGAGTGAAAAATTAGCATCCGCACCAATACATAAATTACCTAAATATTAACAAGTATTAATACATAAATTACCTAAACATATTGATCCAAGTTATTGAATTTTTTTTGTTGTGCCTGAGATTCTTTTTTGTGGACTTTTTTCAACAAGTGGTATCAGAGCTCTAGTTATTGTATTGATATTCTGTGTAAATCAAGATGGATGAGAAATCGGTAGGCACTATGATTAAACTTAATTCATCAAATTATTCAGGAAGCTTAATCCTAAGCGTAGTTATGTTTCAAGTAAATGATATTGCAAGTAGAAAATAAATGTATTCAAAAGCCACCTTCTAGGTTTGAAACTGTATCAATAGTATCCAATATTTCAAGACTATTTAAGTCATAAATATGTCTTTTCTTGCAAAACAACCACAAGCCTGCAACAGTTGAGAGGGAATAAATCAAAACCAATATGAAAAATTTACGAAACAGCATACAGTTATAGTGCAAACCAAAGCCAACTTGTATTAACAATTCAACATAATTGTTAGATCTGTTAGTACGGAAATAGAAGAAAATAAAAATTTTATTAATTAGAAATTGTAAATAAAAAAAAATTATGGTATATAAAATAATAAATTGTAAATAAATTATAAATAATTACTGAAATTAAACCTTAACCGGAAAATTGGAGTAGAAGAAAAATTAACCGATGCCTGTACGAGCAGTTTCCTTAAGATGAAATTTGCTCGCTACGACAATCGTCTCCCAGGATACAACGGCTACGTAAGCGAACTGAACCATGTGTAGACTTATCACCAGAAGCCTAAAACTAACAGCCTGACGAAGCACAAAAATGGAAGGAAAACAGGACAGATTTTTAGCTCTTGAAAACAGAATAGAAGCTCAAAATTTTTTTTGTATCAAAACAGAAGAGCTGGACGACTTTATATAGAAGCAGGCTGCTGGAGGAGGTTTAATATAAATTATGACCGTGAATAATTAGCATTAATTAAATGTGATTTTAATACAAAAACAACGGCAATTTTAATTCTCAACAACATTAAGAGAATTAAAATTTTGTTTTAATACAAAACCAACAAATAATTAATACAGCACTTTTAATTCTCAACGTTAAGAGAATTAAAATTTGTTTTAAATGCAAAACCAATAGCTTCCGGACGATGGAAAACATGGGTAAAATCAAAATTGGACCTAGCCCGTAGTAGACTATTTCAGTTCGGCATTCGCGTCGCGCATGACGTACGTGTACCCTTGCGTCCTGTGCGAGAGCATCTGTGTTTATAATTTACTACCTTACAAAAATGTATTTTTTATAAACTACTCCACCATTTTATCCGAAGCAACGTGATATTTGAAATCATTTAATTCTTTGTCCCAAACTCACTTTGAGCTTCAATTTCTCATTCACCTTTAATCCGATTTGAGCATATAATATATCGTTCGAAAGCTCTTATTGCATAGAACACAATGACACATTTCAAGTTATGCTCAAAATTGCCCCATAGTCAATTACTCAATGCCATAAATATTCAAAAATAGTCTATTTGAAGGTTGGTCTATTCTACCATTCTATAAGAACAGAACCCTTCTCCACCTACATAACACTAAGAAAAGCATGTATAAAGATAAATGCTAAGTGAAAGCAAAACACCAAAAACACAGCCAAAAATAAAAATCCAAGACATATGTATTACCTTTTTCTACTTAATCGAACAGCACGGATCAAAGTTAAGAAATTTAATTCTCTGAGAGCAGTTCCAGTAGCAGTATTGAATAAACAGAGACGCCGTGGGGATAAAGAAGGCTGCTTACAGTTCAATTCAACATAAATGACATTTATGAGTAACAATACCAGAAACCAAAAGAGAAAAATAAATTAAACTACTAATATTTAGTACCTGTTCTCCAGCTCCAACAATTGCAAGAAGACTAGAACTGTACAGCATTTCAACAATATTAAAAGCTCCAACAGCTACAAGAATCAAAGAAACACCAATTCGAAACTTAAAAAATAAATAATAGAAAAAACCTAAATTGAATAAGAAAAGTAGAAACGAAATGAACAACCTACCTCGTTCATAACAGAGATGGCCTGTGTTAGGATCGAAGATTTTGAAGCCATCTTTAGTGCATATTGCAAAACTACTGCATTAATTAAAAAATCAATCAATCAAATTGGAGAAGAGAAATATGGTGGTGAAAAATAAATAATAGTAGTACCTGTTATCTTGATTGAAAGAAGCGCAGAGGATAGAGGAATGGGTAGTCATTGTTGGGGAAGAAGAAGAAGAGAAGGATTTAAGTTTGTTATATACATAGCTTGAGGTCCGGTCGGTGGAAAACAGAAAACGAATACATCGAAACAGGACATACACGAACGATTGTTGCTTCTGAGTGGGATTGCAGCTTACGTGTTAGGGTGAAATAGAGTCTGTGAACAATTCCGTACATGTCTGCCTTGTTTATTTTTAGAAATTAATTTTTAAAAAACTTTTTTTAATATAGCAATTTTCATAATTTAGATAATTAGTCAAATAGATTTTTTTCCCCCAAAAGATATTGGTTTTATTGTCATTCAATATAATTACATATAGTTCTATGTTGATAATCCCTATTACATTCAAAATTTCGATCAAGAGAATTCCTAGTTAGACTGTACGCTAGTCTATTACGAGACCGAGGTACAAAAAAAACATCCAACCTCAACTAATATGCGGAGCTCAACTCGAATCTTTTCGATCAAATCTATATATTGAAAGTGTAACTTAATCTTGCCTTGAATTGCCTCCGCAATTGATTTCGAATCGTATTCAATCAAACAACATGACTACTGCTGACATTTGATTAAATTCACTGCCATTTTGACTACAAAAATTTCAAGTAATAAAGGGTCAAAATTATCAAAGTTGCTTTTTACCTTCCATTCCATTACTCTGCCCTTGGAATTTTTTACCACAACAGCGATTGTTCCATAATTCTTCTTCTTATCAGTTGCCACATCCACATTAAGCTTAACAAAACCTTATTGGGGGGGGGGGGGGGGGGGGACAACCATGTAGATGCTAATAAAGGTGAAACTTTTGTAGGGACAGATGACCCAGGGTTCTCTACATGATTAAATTCCATCCAGTTTCTTACTACAATCTGTACAACATTTGATGCATCCAATGATACTCCATTAAATACCTTGGTGTTGCTTGCTTTCCATATTTGCCATAGGGATATTTAATAAAAACTCCCTATGTTTTACGTAAAACAACAATTTCCTCCCCGTCTTTTTTCTTTTGGATAAAAAACTCCCTGCTTTATATTTTCGTTAACAAAAAGATCCTTTTGTCTATTTTTTCTGTTAAAATAACGGCAGAAGGATTAAAATGTAATTTTACTGGCCTTATTGAAAAAACTAAAGAAATGAGGGACTGAAATGACATTTTTGTCATCTTCTTTAACCAAAATGGAATATGACCACCACTTTACCGCCGTCTTCTTAACTCCATTATTTCTGACCACAACCTTAGATTCTTCAAATTGACAATAACGCCGGCAAGTGAACAAAATGCAGAAGCTATTTTCTCCCTCAATCAATGCCTTCATCATCATCATCGTCGAATGGTATTTCTATGTAATATGTATATATTTCAAGTAAAATCATACAGAAATTGCAGGAAACCAATTATGATTGTTTCCAATTTTTTTTTGTAAAGCTTTTACTGGTTTAGGACTTTCATCAAACAACTTGTAGGCGACCTCAGCTAATTACGATTCCTGGCCCTTTTTTAATTGCTTGCAACATGGAAAATGTCAAAGGAACAACACAGCTATGTATAAAGCAATAACAAATTCAAAAACCAATCCCAAAACTGAAATTGAAGAAGATGAAGAATTTGTTTGCGTTTGGCTGGAGAGAAAATGGAAAAATTTCTTTCATACTCCATTAAAATGACAAAACAGAGTTTTGATTTTAAGCATTAATTCGTTTCCCAATATCCTTTTCTTTTTGTCAACAAATTTTCCTGCGCAGCTGCTCCTTCACCATCCATTTACTAAGTCTGCAACCAATTTCAAAAAACCTTAAACTTTTCTTGCTCTTGAATTAGTAATGGATTTACTTTGTTAAAAAAAAAAATTAGTAAAGGATTTCATTTTTAGCATTTTCACTGACATCATTAAAGAACCTATCCAAAACTACCTTATTGCTCCTATCAAGCGACACATAGCGACAAGGACGTGAGTTCTATCCTAATGTTACCAGTTGGCTCTCCAATGCAGATGCAACTATTCAAGAGGCTCAACCGCTCATCGATGGCGAAGAATTCCAAGAAAAGAAGAGGTGCTTTTATAGGATTGTGTCATCTTACAATTTTGTCATTTTTCATGGCGGAAGTTGGTGGTCGGCGGAGTAGCTTTTCTGATCGGGGGTGGGTGGAGGTTGGCTATTCGGCGCTTAGGTCTCGGGTTCAAGGAGGAAGAAGAAGAAGTTTGGAAATTTATATTTCAGTCCTTCAATTTTTGAGTTTTTTAAAAGGGTCTGAAAAATTACATTTTGATCCTTCTACCGTTATTTTAACAGAAAAAATAGACAAAAGGGTATTTTTGTCAACGAAAATATAAAGTAAGGAGTTTTTTATCCAATAAAAAAAAGATAGGGAGGAAAATGTTATTTTATGTAAAACATGGGGAGTTTTTATTAAATATTCCTTTGCCATAAAAGAAAAACAGCTAAGGAGACAGAATCTCCCATATGTCTCACATTTTGTATCCATGAGTTTAAAGATCTCCACAAATCAATCGACTTATTGCCTTGGATATAATCACTATAAATGGCCAGAGGTGAAACAAACCAAATTGCTCGAACAAATGGGCATGAGAAAAAGGCATGCTTTTCATCTTCAATCTCCTGGTAGTATGTGCAAGCATATGAAAGAGATGGTAGTCTTTTAATCAGATTAAACCTCACAGGAAGACCCTGTAACACCCTAATCTTTAAATATCGATATTTAAATTAAAAAAGGACTAATTCGAAGATAAAATTTATTTTAAAGGGTGTTATTGTCAAATTATTTTACGTAAAATGTGAGAACAATTAAGGACAAAATTATATTTTTCCGGATAAAGTTACTATTATCGTCTTTTTACTGTGTTTTATTATTATTATTATTATTATTATTATTATTATTATTATTATTATTATTAAGTAAAAGAAAAAAAGAAAGAAAGAAAGAAAGAGAATTGGAAATTGAAAAAAAAAAAGAAAAGAAAAGGAAAGAAACGAGAATCGGGAAAGGAAGGGAAGAAAAGAAGAAAGAGGGAGAAGAAAGAGGAGACCCGCGTCATCCGTCCCTACGCCGCCATCGCCGGCCGTTGTGCCAAACGCGCCTCGCCGGCCGATAGCCCTCCCTCCGACGATCTCGACCATGTGACCACTGCTGCAAGATTCCACCTAAAATAGCTCGGAATCGCGGCTGGAAGTTTCAGGTTCCTATACATAGCACTATTTATCAAAAACTTCAAACGCATTTTCCGGCGTGCTCCGGCGACGGATGGAAGATCCGAGGCCACCGGTCGACTCCTCTCATCAAGAGCTTTTGACTGATGTATGGGTTGCCGGAGGATAACACTTTTTTTTGGTGACCCAAGAGTAATGCCGCTGAACAGCTTCCGACGTAGATCCCGACCGCTTCGGTGATCGGACGAAAACTTTGAAACCTGATCTGGACTCTTCTCGATGAGAGCTTTCCGATGATGTAGGCCTTGTTGTCAATCTATAGCCAGAACGAAAATCGTGTACAAATTGCAAATCGGATTTTTACATTTTACGACCCCTTTCTGGCGGTTTTCCGTCAAGTTTGATGGTAAATTCTTAATCCTCACTTCTTTAGCTTTCATTTGACGTAGAGATTTCTTGAATCGGATACCGGAATTAAAAGTTGTATTTTCCGGTGACTATCGGTTTAGTTTTTGGCAATTTCCGGCCAAACGGCCGGTTGTCTGTTAGATATGATCACATTTCTGGAACCCTTGAATTGAGACAAAATTGAAAATGTATTATGTGTGAATTTTCGACACCTTTTACAGTTTCCGACAAACGGAATATGCTGTCGCCGGTGACCGGAATATTCCATCCGGCGAGCGATTTTGGATATGATCTATTCCGCATCGCTTTGACCCTCTGTGTAACACCCTGAATTTTTAAATGTTGGTTTTAATTAAAAAGGATTAATTTAGTAATAAAAATTCTATTAAGGGTATTTTGGTCATCAGAAATTTTAGAAGTAGAATTTAATTTTAAAAATATCAAATTTGGAGTTTAGACATTGAAACGAGTAATTTTTATAAGGTTTAGTTACAGATGTAATTTTCAATCGTTATTGGCACCAGGAAAATAAGGTGATACCGTAAATTAAAAATTAGCCTAGTAAAATTTGATGAAAATTGTAGAAATAGTTAAGGGTATTATTGACTAATTGAGATACGTAAATTAGGAAAATATTTAGGGGCAATTTAGTCATTTTTGATTTAAAAAAAATAAAATATATTTTAAAAAAAAAGATGATTTGAAATTTGACAATGATTTTGTGCTAATCAATTGAGAATTTCATTATAAAAGAATGAGGAAGAGAGGAGGCTGGGAATTGAAAAACACAGAAAAAAAAATTTAAATTATTATTAAATCAGAATTTCCATTTTTGTAGAGGAGGAGGAAGACATTTAGCCAAAATCGTATCCTAGCATTATCTTTAGAAACTAAGCCTATAAATCGAACCTAAGGAGTCCGGTGAGCAAGTTAGAGGTCTGAACTGCTATGTATGGCGGTCGGAAGGTGAAGAACCGATCGGATTATTCATTTTAAATCCGGATCGAGTTCAACGTTCAATGTGAGTTTTCGTTGAAATCAGCCACCGTATGAAGGATCGGAGGCCACAAACTGACTGTCGACGTCAAGAGGAGTCGATCGATAGCCGCCTTGTCCCTCGCCGTCGCCGGAAACGCCGCCAACCCGTCAGATCCAGTCCGGATCCATCGTGACCCGCGTAACAGAGAAACGGGCGAAGGGATGGTTAATTTCGTTTTGGTCATTAAACGTTCTGAAAATCACAGGCACCTCCACAACAGTAACTTTATGTTTTCAAACACATCCTTCCTCTTAGTAAGTGACCCCTGAACTTATTATTTCTTTTCATTTAAATCCAAACAGCTTATTAATTAATAAATTGAGTTTATTTTTGAAATTAAATATTTTTAGAATATTAATAAATTAATTAAAGGCTATGATTAAGTTAAATATTCATGAAATAAATATTTAAAACTGAGTTTTGTGAAAAAATACTATAAAATGAATATTTTATGAATTTATTTGTGTTAATCTAAGTTGATAATAAAATTAAATATACACATAAGTTAATTAAATTAATTAGACTACAAATTAAGTCTTGAATATTTATAAATGAGTTTAATTTAATTATTTAACAAAAATTATTGATTAATATTTGATAAATATTTATTTGGACAATTAAAATTAAAGAC
>CATIWJ010391851.1:0-14284 GCA_949640765.1 Croton laevigatus
TTACTACTACAATTATTATTGTTATTATTACTAATATTATTATTATTATGGTATTTATTATTATTGTTATTATTATTTTTATTATTTAAAAGATATACTTTATTAAAAGTAAATAAAATATATTAAGTGTTATAAATTTTATAATTAGCAAATCAAGTTACTTAGTAATTTTCATTAAAGTAATATTTTTAATAAATTATTATTTTATAAGAGAAAATATATTATTTTATATAAAGTAAAGTATATATATAAAGAAATTAAGATATTTTGGGAAAAAATATTTGAAAAATATGATTAAGTATTTAATAATATCTTTTTAATAAATCAAGTTATTTAGTAAGTTTTGAATAAAGTATTATTTTGATATATTATATAAGTAATTTTTATACATATAAAGAGTTAAAATATTTTGGAAAACTATTATATCTTTTGAAAAATATAAGTTAAAATATTATTTTGAAAAATTGCTATACAATAAATTTCTTAATAATTTGTTAAAGTAATAAATCAAAAATATTTGTGATTAAGAAAATTATATTTTAGAAAAAAAACTTGTGTAAAAGAATTTCAATAAATAATATATAATAAGTAAAAGTATTTAATTTAAGATTAAAAGTATTTGATATTTTTGAGAAATATTTGATATATATATTTTATGAAAATTTATAGATGTGTTGATAAATTTGGTATTTTTGGAATAAATATATGTTGATAAAAATAAATACCGTATTTATTAAAGATGATTTTGTTAAGAAAATAAAGTATATTTGAATAAGTACATTTTTGATAAAAATAAATATGTTAAAAAATTTATTATGATTATATCTTTGAAAAAGATAATGATTTAAGATAATGATATTTTTGTTAAAAATATTGATTTATGAAATGGTGTCTAATTCAGAAATTTAATAAATGTGAAAATGATACAGTAAATATTTGCTCTACTTAGGATAAGCTGAACTAGTGAGATAAGGGTATGATGCATCATATATTTAGCAGTACTGCAAATTTGTGAAATTGTGATTTTGTGAATTTGATTGATTGAGAGTGATACAGACTGAATCAGTCGTATTACCGAACTGAATTTGATTGTGATCTGATTGAATTTAAATACGGCCGTTCAAAGTGATAAAATTCGGAATTGGGTGAGAAATTTCATGCCATACCAAAATTCTGATTGTGACTTTATCCCTATGTTCACCTAAGTGCCTAGTAGAGCTAAACAAGTAAGAATTTGATTATGCAAATTATTTTATTAAAGTAAATTGTAATATTTAAATATTGTTTAATATTGTTTAAAATTATGCATGTGCATTTAAAATTATTTATGCTTTTTATTAGTTAAAGTATCCACTGAGCGTTATCGCTCAGCAAATTTGGTTAATTCTAAACTTATAGGTCTCCGAAAGATATGAAAGAAACAGGAACTGACAAATAGCAAGTGGGTCCAAGGAACTTAGTCTGGCATATACTGTAAAGATGAAGTCAGCACATGCAAAATTTGAGCTCTTGTATTATAAGTCGTATTTAATGTTTGCAGATTCTAAGAACAATAAGGGGGTTGTATTGAGTATATTGTTGTGTTTTTTAATTTAAGAGTATAATAATTATTTTAGGGTACTTTACGTTGTATTTAATAATAATAATAATAATAATTATTATTATTATTATTATTATTATTATATTTTTTAGTGAAAGGCTGTTTGTCTTGTAAAAAAATTAATAAATAAATAAAATATATATACACTGTGATTCTTTTCCTCTCGGTTCGAGACTCAAAGTAACGTTAGATTATTTATACTCGGCTCCTAGATCAATTTCAGTGGTTCACAGTTTGTAGAATTTGAGTCTGTATTGTAAATTAAACATGAAATAATCAAGATCATTGAATTTATAGTCAGATGAAATTTATAATACATGGCCGATTTCTGCAAACTGTCACTCGCTAAAATTGATTTCGGAGCTCAGTATAGATAATTTGCAGTACGAGTTGAAAAAAAAACACAAAAAAGTTAAATCTCTCGCGTGCGATACGTGAGAGATAAAGAATTGCCCATATATATATATATATATATATATATATATAGAGAGAGAGAGAGAGAGAGAGAGAGAGAGAGGCTAGGGTTGATTTAGGATCGGGGTAGAAGAAGAAGGAAGAAAAGAAAAGAGAAAAAAAAGGGGAAGTTGTGCGCAGAAGAGGAGGAGAGTGTAAGGAAAAAAAAAAAAAAATATATATATATATATATATATATATATATATATATATATATATATATATATATATATATATACACTATACATACTATTAGGTTTGGTTTGCTTTTGTTAGCAGAAAAAGAGCGGGAGAAATAGATACTACCTCTAATTTTTTCATTTCTTTACACCCTAAAAATATAAATACCAATACAACCCTACTTTTCACTAATACCAATATAAAATAATAATAAACAATTATTAACCCTTTACAACACTTAATTTTTCACCAATACCAATACAGAAATAATAATAAACAATTAAACCTACTTACCCAAAAACGAAACGTAAAAAATTGAAAAAAATTGCCAAAAACGGAAACGTAAACAATTGAAAAAATTAGAGTTAGTAAAATATATTGATTGGATGTTGCTGGACTGACGACAGCAGGATGACGTCAGCTAAGGTGGCGAGCAGTCATTGATTTATTTAAAAATAATTTACTAATCTATTTTAAAAAAAAAAAAATAAAGTATAAACTAATCTATGAGCATTGTTAAAATATACTACGCTCCTAGTCGTGAAAACAGAAGGAGAAGGAAAAGATAGAAATCTAGAGTTACAAAGCAATAAAAATACAAAAAAAATGAGATTGTTGAATTGTGATATGGAGTTTACAGTCCATTATTCTTTGGATATGGAACAAATTTAGAACAACAACTAATTTTTGAATATTTGAAGTTTTTTTTTTATTTTAATTCTTTTTCTTTTAAATCTTCACATCTACTCTTATTTTCAAATAAGTAATTTTATCATTTATATTTTTTTTTATATTTTGATATGAAATGTGTTTTTATTAATTTTTTTAATTATTTTTAAAATATAAAATTTGGCCAAATTCAATTTATCTTTTTTTTAAGGGAACAAATGTACGTTTCTTTGGAGAAGAATTTCGAATTTTTGTATTTATTGATGGTATTTTGGTGCTGTTGATATTCAGAACAATAAGGGATGGTATATTATTGCGTTTTTAAATTTAGGTGTATAAAAATTATTTTGGGGTATTTAAGATTATATTTAAAATTATTTAATAATAATAAAAATAATAAGGAAAAGGAGTCGGTAGAGGGATGAAAATAGAATAGGCTTTGGGCTTTTAAAATTTGAGAGTGATTAGGTTTGTGTTTTGGGGTTTGAAAGGAAAAAGAAAAGGAAAGTGAAGTGAGCAAATAACGTGTGAGGCAGAGGAGGTGAGAGCCGCAAAAGAAGAGAAAAGCCATTAAAATATTTGACTATTGATCATTTGTGTACATACAACTACGAGCAGATAGAAGAAGAGAATAATAATAATAATATTATTATTAATTAATTTATTTATTTATAAAGTGTATTGAATTCATGAAAATTATTATAAGCATTAACCAATATGAAATACTTAAAAAAATAAAATTTTATTGTAAATTTAAATAAAATAAAACTTGAATGCATAAATATGAAAACTTTAATAAAATAAAATATTTTGAAATAGTTTATATAAAATTTTAATAAACATTATACGTTTTATATTATTATTAGTTTTGTAAAAATATTGAGAAATCATAATTTTTACATATGTACTATCACATTTATCTTTTCAATTACAATTAGAGCTTTTATTGTATTTTTTTTGCAATAATAATAATAATTTGTGTTATTAATTCTTATTATTTATCAAAATTCATTACTCAGTTGAATAAATTAATCAATTTCTATATCAAACTAATATTTGCTTATTAATTAAATTTAATATTAGTAATAATTCTTTTAATTCAGCACTTTTCACAAACAAAAGTTTTACAAATGACATGTTTATGATTTTTTTTTTGGTAAAATAAATCAATTTTAAAAATATAAATTCAATTACTAATAAATTAATCAAATGCATATACTAATTTCTTCGTATTTCGTAGTCATGTGACGTTAAATTATCCAAATTAGAATGGTGAGAAATTCTCCAAATAGAACAAAAGAACAAAAGTGTAGGGTTATGAGCTCGTCCTTATATGACAACCTTACTTTTATTTTTTGGAAAAACAGCCTTACTTAACCATCTTGGCATCCAAATTCATTAGACAGTTTGTATATCAAACATTAAAGAAGCATAAAATATGGATCTACCGTTAGCCAAAGCCCAACCAATTTTTCGAAAAATACTAACCCAAACTCAGATTGAGAAGCTCTTGTATTTGCCGACAGCTGCTCTTCCGTCCTTACCGCCCATTCCTGCCGGAGCTCGTACGGTTGATTTTGTAGCAATAGATAACTATGGCGGTACTTGGCCATTTCGCCTGTCCAACCGTATCAATGGCCACTATGAGAAGCCAGTGATTCTTCAATCCTTTTGGCTCCATTATGTGAGGGGAAAAGGGCTAGTTGCTGGTGATAGAGTGTCTCTCTTCCGGGAACAAATCGGTCTCGAATACAGAATTCTGGCCCAAAGAAAAATACTGACTTTGATGGGTCAGGATATCTGGGTTGATGTGGAGAACTTACCACTCTACTACTCTTAAAATGGAGTTGATTTTAATTTAAATTAAGTTTTGTATTGTCAGGCTTACTACTGTAATTTGGTTGCATTATCTGCTGTGTTTTTCAGTCATGTTTAGTTACTATACCAACATGCTGTTGGTCGGCTGCTCACAGCCACTCAGTTTCTATTCATAATAATAAAAACAACTCCAGATTTTGCACATCTTCGTTTTTCTCTGTTTTTTCTTTGTTTGCTTCTCATGTTGAATATTTGTTGGGATGATTCATGAATCTTGATCAGGATTTTTCATTTGCATGTTTTCTTGCTGTTGAAATTATCAATCATGGAAGAAAGGTTAGTTGTTCTTCTTCTCTAGTTCTCCAAAATTGCACCCTTAAATTTTGGAATTTTAGCTTTTCTATTAGCATGTGCAGGAAAAATGGTTGAAACCTGTGTTCCTTCATTCTGATCTAGCGTATCTTCTATTCTTTGATTGTTTTCTTATCAAATTACCAAAGATCTTGCTTTAGAAGGCTATAATTTTACAAAGATTATGATTTATTTTGAAACTTGTGTTGTGGGTTTCACTTTTGTTGCTTTCTTGGTTAGATAGGAGTTCTATTTATTTATTTTATCAGATCTTTCATGCCTTCTGTTTTCTCTTTCGTTCTTTGGTGGTTTTCAGATTAATCACCATATATCCTAAGCTCATATTGAAAAAGATTTTCTATTTGCAGATTAACAGTTTCTTGGTTTTTCTTGCTGTTGAAGTAATTTTCAATCATGGAAGAGAGGATAGTTGTGCTTCTCTAATTCTCCAAAATTAATTTCCAAAATGTGTTATTTGGCTCAAACCCAAAACCCTATTTTATTGTAAAAAGGGCAAAGTTACTGATAAGAATTGAGAGTGCTGGATAGTTGTCAATCACCTCGGGGTTGATTCATAGCGCCCTTTTGATCTATAATACAGTACTTCTTCTCACCTTATTTCTCATCAACTTTCTTGTTCTATCTTTTCTATTCTCCTTTTATTATAACTTGAAACGTTCACTTCCTTATCATTGCTCCGACCTGCCCAAGCTCAATGCCTAAAGCTAGAATGGAAAACAGAATTGATCTGATATTCAATTTATGTGGGTAAATGTACAATAATAATAACCTTAATTGGAGAGTTAAAATAAAAATGTTAATTTTTTTTTATTTAAATGATTTCTTTTTAACATATGATAAATGATTATTAACAACACCAAATAACATTATTCTTTAATTTTAGAGTATATTTGGAAAAAATAGATAGTTTAATTAACTTTTTTTAATGTCAAGCTAGAGCAACAGTATTTGATGACTGTTACAGCAACCAAGTAATAAGGATATTGTTTTTAAATGCCTTTCTACTGTGTACAGATAATAAAGATATATATATTTTTTTAAAATGAGTTTCTATTGAGCATATGTTTTGGGTGCATCCTAATAAAGTAGTGTGGAATAAAAAATTATCCCTTTCGACACAAATATATTGAGAGCTGAAAATTGGATTTTAGAATGGAAGGCAACCCATGATTTTAAGACAATAGCTAATGGTCTGGTGCAAAAGTTTGCGAGTAAATGGCAACAACCAATGCATAGTACGAGATTAGTTTGGTATGATGTTTACAAAACCTGCAGGCAGGACGAACCCAAGATCGAAAGATGGGGAGTTGTGTCTTATAATTATTGAAGGCTGAAACAAATTTGAAAAAATAGGAAATTTTAGAAAAATAAAAATTGGGGGCTGGAACCACTCCCATCATATACACATAGTACCATCCTTGCCTACAGGGTTGGTCTAAATTCTACAACATTTCTAAGAAGTAGCATAGGATACTTTTGCATCTTCTCTAAAATCTTTTAGCATTTGAAAAATACAAAATTTTGACTAAAAAAAAGTACAAAACTGACAACTTGAAAACTTTATTATATATTTTTTTTTGCGTATCTTTCCTTAAATCCCTCTTAAATTATGTTTATTTTCTCCACTTTTCTATTATCTAAATTTTTTTCCTCTTATCGTATATTTCAAAGAACTATTTCAAATTAAATTCAATGTAAATGAAAATATATACCAAATTTGAATATAAGAATAACAGTATTTGTTAATTAATTTATTCCCAATACTGAAATCATCATTAATATAGAAATACATTTCATATGGATGTTATAATTCATAGAATTTCATATATATATATATATATATATATATATGAGATTCTATCAATTACTACCTCCAGTTTTTTTATTTCTTTACATTTCAAAACTCTATCTTAGGTTTAAATTTGGTGTTGATAGTTTGATGAGTTGGGTTATGTAGATTAAAGTAGGTTTAAGTTAGTTATAAAATATGATTACTGTAATTTAATAATATATAAATAATATTTTAATCTACCTAATCTAACCCATCAAACTATCAACACCAAATTGAATTTACCCAACTATAAAAAAGTGTAAAGAATTCAAAAACTGAAGGTAGTATTTTCTTTGATGATTTTTGTATCCTTCTTATGGTGATTTTTAGTTCTTCCAGCTGAGCAGGACGTAGAGACGGCCGTCAACTTGCTTTTCATCTTTACGTAGAACTTGCTTTTCTTTGTTTGCCTGCATGTTAGGTGGAGTGCTAATTCTTTGGCTAATGCATAATTACCCAAACGCTAGTTTTGGAGATCTCGGATTCGATAATTTTGAGACCCAATTTTGGGGTTTTTTTTTTCCTCAAGTCGCTTGGTAGATTGTCTCTATTTAGTATCGAAATTAATTTCAATAACTTCTAATTTATAGAAGTTGACTCTATATTACAAATTGGATATAAAATAATTTGCGTTGTTGGCTTTGCAATTATATGTATTTACACAGAAATATTAAAAAAAATATGTTAATTAATTAATTAATTAAATTAAATAACCAAATTAAATATTAAATGGTTATTTAAATAATATTTTTAATAATTATCACATTAAATAAATTATGTGATACATATAAAAAAAATGAGCCAATAAAAATATGTCAAATAGACCAATCAAATCACTTCGTTTGGTGAACAAGCATCCCAAAGTCTCTATAAATAGATTCCATCTCTTCAGTTGAAGGGCCAAAAAATTAAAGACTTCGAAGTTCTGACAAATCAAAAATACAAAATTCTCCTCAAAGTTCAAGGCTCGTCTAAGGATCGTTAACAAAGCTGTGCAATCATTTCCAAGTTCAAAGCTTAATTTAAGTTGAATTTCAAGTTAAATTCAACTCAAATCAAGCTCAACCGGTTCAAGATCAATTCTCCAAGACCATCGCATATTGTTCATTGCTAAGAGAATAATCAGAGGATTTAGGATTTTGTAATAGAGATTGTAACCATGCATTTATTCAGATAAAATCTTTTATTTGTTTCTTATTTTTAGGAACACCAAATTTATTTATGAATTATAATACATAATTAAATTTTATAAACTTCATTCCATTTTAATGATATTGAAATTCAATAAAAATAGTCTGTTATGTTATTTAAAAAAAATAAATAAATAAATAAATAAAAAGGTCTATTCAAGACACATAGCCTACTCTTACCCAAATTAGCTATAGATTTGCGACTTACAGTTGTATTGTTTATAATTGGACAATATTAAATAAAGTCTAAGTCGTTGGCTTTTTCTGAAAGAAACATTAACAAAAATCACAACGCACTTTAATATTAAGAGGTTTGGACAATCATTATCTATATTAACATTATGCTGCTTAACTTTTGCCTTTTTCAATAATAAATTATCTATACAACTAATATATTAATAATATTTGAGTCTAAAAATAATAGAGAATTTTACTATTTATCTCTAATTCTTTTTATAATTTTCTTCTCGTATTTTTTAAAATAAAAACAATCCATATTTTCTCAATTAAAAGAGTGAATCTCATTTACACAAAACAACTCACATTTATCACAAGACAAAGAGTATTTTTATTCAACTTATCCCCAATTATTTTGAAACAACCATTTGCCTTATTATTATTATTATTTTTTTTTTGAAATGTATGTAGTATAATAATTGAATAAAAATTAAAAAAATAGAACAAGATTAAATAATGATTACTTAACCAGTACAAATGAACACATATTAAGATTATCACGGTACTAGGATTTTAAATTTTTTTTTTAATTATAAATTATTCACCTTAATCTTGATCTAAAGTTGTAGAATTCTTATTGTATACAAGGCCTTTTTCTCTTTTTTTCAAAAGAAAATATGGAATTTTGCATTCAAATACCGTAATAATGATCAAACAAAATATAAAAAATACACAAATGAGATAGTAAAGCATAGTAATATATAATACTTGGGAATCCAAAAGAATCAAGTTTCTCTAAAATGATTGAAGGTCTTACGTCCTCAATAGAGCCAATAATAATGCTACTTTTAACCATATTTGATGAGCCAAAAATTTTCAAATCGACAAAATCTAAATGTCAATTAATAAAATGTCTCTGTCTATAATATACTTCATTTGGCAGCAAAGAAATCTAATCCTCTATCAAAATGTCACACAAGAGTTTGAGATGAATTGAGAATGTTTGTATCGGAAAGACTTGATTACCTATTTTCGGTCTTTTTCGCAATAATTGACAAAAAAAAAAAAAAAGATTAAGAATGCAAAAAATTCCAAGTCCATAAGACAACCTAAAAATGAAAAGACCCTAACTAAAGCCTCCAATATAAAATTGCTGTCGGAAATCGGAAATTATCTCATAAAATGAATCAAAAGTCCTCGTCCTCTAGTTCTTGCGAGCCGCTATGTGTTAAAAGTTTAAATTTCTGTGTTTGAATATCAACTGGACAACGCAAAAGTTGAATTTCTTCGAATACCCCTTTTCTCTGATTTCATATTTTTTTTCGTTTTTTCAACAAAGATGAAAACGCGTTGTCTCTCAGTCAATTAACCATTAAAGTACAACTATACATTAACTCAATCATCTGTTTACTTCCCTCCAAAATCAATATTAGTGACTTTTATTTTCTAATGCTTGTTTATTTAATTTTTCTCTCATTTATATATAGAGGGATGGTAGCGGGAGGATTTTCTTTAGGGCACCTGCTTGATCAAATCCTCTAAAAACCTATTAGGATAATGTATAAATGGATTTGATAATATAATTTTATTACCCATCACGGATTTGGTACCTATTCGGTTTTTCAGTCACGGTAATCTGCAAAACCAAACTCATTTAATTTTCGTGAATTAGGATGTATACTCGTAACTACCAACTTGTTATCCATAAAAAATAAAACATTTAATGAGAAAAAAATAAAAACATTTAAGTTTGTTGAATTTTAATTAATCATAACTCTTGGTGTATTTCTTTTTTGAGAATATAACTAGTTGTTGTAATTTTACATAACTAGAAAATTTTAAATTTTATTTGTGTTTTTCAATTATTTATAATTTTAATATTTTTAAACAGCTAAAATTTTATTAAATTGGTATTCGTAGGTATCTGCGGGTAGTAATAAACTGATTTGAGACGAATTTGGTAAGATGTATAAAAACTTTCACGGATTTTTCGTGAATTTGGTATGAGCACTACAAGAAAATTAAAATACCGCAACCGATCCTTATCGGTTGGTATTTTACAACAGATTTGCAACTGAATAATTTCGATTAATAAATATAGATAGATTTACAACTGAATAGCTACTGAAAAATCCACTCATTTGGTACAATAAATTGAAAATAATAGCGACTGATTTGCAACCAATTTCAAACTAAAATTTACATTTCACCAGTTCTTACAACTGGCGCCAATATCTGATGTATAGCATACCAACCTGGTAACAACCATATTATTCCTTCACAAGTTATTACTCAAAGAGTAATCTAAGTAATTCCATAACTTTAGCTACTAATCTTGGTGCAAATAGATCCAAGAACAATTTTAGACAGTTTGAGTTCTAAATTCGTAGAGTACCTTTGCCGAATTACTACCTTAAATATGCCTAGTGATCTTGCTTTTGCCGAATATTATTTAAGTGATAGAATTTGGATTCAAGTGATTACATTTGGATTAATATTTGGCTATAGAATCTGATTATGTTTGTTTTTATTCCTTTTGATCAATTTTCATCTTGTTACTAATTTGCTTGTTCCTCTAGTAGGTCATCTCCAAGAAACGGTTACATCTAATTAGTTCTACTAAGATCTATATACGTAAATGTGATTTAAAAACTTCCGCTTTATGCGGCTCTACTAGGGCTTCGTCCCTGTCGTTGGTTCAGTTTCATCTTTCTCCATTTTTACTTGGGATTTCCTTAATTTCATCTCCTTCTCCCCTAATTGGGTCTATCTTCATTTCTTTCTTGCTTCTCGTGATATTTTGATCTTTCTTTCTTCAGTTATTGGGGTTCTATTTCCTCAATTTTCATCTTTCTAAGCAGTACCTCCTTTACGTTTTCTTTAATAAATTAGTTCTGAGAATCATCAAAAAATTAAGGGAACGTCGTCCTCCATCTCTCCATTACTTAAGCTCATTTGGTGTTGCTTTGATCTGGGTTGGCTACCAACTTGGCTCAGAAATTTGGTTGTTCTTGGTGTTGTGCTCTTGTTTTGTCTTCTAGTGTGAATGCTACCCGAATAGTAAGGGATATTGGCCTTGGTTTTGGGTTGCTCTACTCTTGGAGTTATCTTATCCGGCTTCTTCGTAGTCTAGTGCTGCTATATTTGTCTTCACTATTCCGACAAGGCATTCCCGAAGTTTCGTCTGGTTTTATCCAAAACGACGGGGTTTCAGGCTTGTATTCTTTGGCCAAAACAAGGACCCATGTTGCATTTTGAACTCAAGTTATATGTTTTTAATGCGGTGCGTACTGAACATTAGTGACTAATTCAAAACGCGTCATTGCTTTGCGTTTTTGGCTGGACTCAGAGTTTTATTCCCAAATGGTGTGTTTTTAATTTACTTCGGACAATTGGCTCTTTCATTCAGACCCTTGGGAAGCTTTTCTCTTCAAGTTTTTTTGTTCTGAGCTTTGCTTTGTTTGGTTCGCTCCCTGCTGATCATCTGAACATATGCTTCTTGATTTGCTTTCCTTGACAATCTCCCCTAACCTCAACTGGTGTTTTCATTTTGGTCTAAAAAGGAATTAGAGGGACAATAACATTTTTGGTGTTTTTATAAAAAAAAATTTGATAAATTTAGTGTGTTTTGTACATAATTCCCATTTTGGTGTGTTTTTTTCTTAACGCACCAGTCCAAATAGCGAAATGAGCTATCGCGCTACTTGAAGTGGCATATTGAGGAGATGTTTGTGCCACGTGTTCATTGCACCACTTCACGTAGCACTGACATCTCCTCAACGCGCTACTTGAAGTAGCGCGATGACTCATTTCGCTATTTGAACTGGCGCGTTGGAAAAAAAAACACACCAAAATGGGAATTATGTACAAAACACACCAAATTTATCAAATTTTTTCATAAAAACACCAAAAATGTCATTGTCCCTGAATTAGAGGGTGCTTTTTGGTACAATAAGAAAAGTTTCACCCCTGTTCTCAATTCTATTGCTTCCTCAGCGGTTGGTGGCCGGTTTTTCGGTTGTGGTTTTATATTGGTTTGGAGTACTGGTTGGCTCTGGTTGTGCGGCTTTCTATTGCAGTCCTGGTTGATTTATTGAAGCAGTTGTTACAAGCAAGCATTAGTGTTTCGGGGATATAGTTGCCTTATTTGTGTCCATTTTTTTCAATTCATTAACAGAAGTAATTGCTGTAATGAAATCCATAGTGTTAGAAATACGGAGTAACCTCGGTGTGGAAAGAGATAAGAGATAATAAAGGGTAAAAATGAAAAATAATATTAATGTGAAGGATAAAATGGTAAAAAGGAATTGGAGATATTTTAATAATAATAATATTCTTAATAATAATAATAATAATAATTTAAAAAAAATGATGAATAAGAAAAGAGAAGAATAAAGAAGATTTGAGAAATAAATAAATAAATAAAAGGAAAGACATGGAAAATGTAATATGGTATACTCTGTTAAGTCAAGTTATCAAGAAGCTTTTAAAATGTTTAAAGATAATCTTGTCCAAAATGAAAGTATTATTCAGTTTCAGTGGAGAAGTATTTGGAAACTAAATACTTCAAGGAAGCTGCAGATGTTTATTTGGAGATTTTTAAAGAAGGGGCTTTCTGTGGGGTATAATTGATTAAAAAACTAACATCCCTTTCAAATGCTTGTACATACTGCCAAGAGATAGAAGATGAAAAGCATGCCTTTTTCTTATGCACTTTTGTTCGAGCAATTTGCTTTGTTTCACCTCTGGCCATCCATACTGATCATATCCAAGGCAATGGGCTAATTGAATTGTGTAGATCCTTAAACTCTTGGATACAAAAAATGAGAAATACAGGAGATTCCATATCCTTAGCAGTTTTTCTCCTATGGCAGATATGGAAAGCAAACCATGCCAAGATATTTAATAGCGTATCAATGGACGCAACTATTATTGTGCAGATGACAGTGAGAAACTGGATGAAGTTCAATCATGTAGAGAATTCTAGGTCATCAGAGTCTTCAAAAGTTTCATACATAACAGCAACTACATGGTTGTCCCCCCTCAGAGTTTTGTAAAACTTAATGTGGATGAGGTAGCTGAGAAGGAAAGGAATTATGGAGCAATAGCGGTTGTGGCCAGGAATTCCACAGGCAAAGTGGTTGAATGGAAATTTAATAGCATCGCTGATATTTCTGATCTATTATTACTTAAAATTTTTACAATTAAAATGGTAGTGGATTCGATGAAGTACTAGCAGTAGTCGTGTTGTTTGATTGAATCTAATTCGAGATCAGTTGTGGAGGCGATTCAAGGTAAGAATCAATTGCATTTTCAGTATATGAATTTGATCGAAGAAATTCGAGAAGAACTCAGGAAATTAGAAGATGTTGGTTGTTTTTTTAACCAAAGATTTGTAATAAACTAGCTCACAATTCAGCTAGGAATTCACTAGATTGGAGTTTTTTTTTTCTTTACTAGATTGGAGTTTTCTGTCCTGACGCAGCGAGAGAAGCGTGGGGAAGAATCGACACACGATCAACCCTTAAAAGATAAACAAGATCTAATCTAAGACCTTAGAAAAATGAGATTCAACCATGAATCTTAAGAAAATTCTGAGATTATCATTGAAAAGAAGAGTTCTATCATTAACAAGGCTTAACTTAGCCTTTTATAGTGTTTACAAATCCCTAATCACCCAAAATTAGCCAATGACAATAATGACCTCAAAAACAGGGGTAAACAGAGGAAATAAAAACTCCTACTAGAAATAAAGCTCCTACTAGAAATAAAACTCCTATTACAATATTAACCCAAAATCCAAAACTCCTACTAGAAACCCGCTAACATAAAACCCAAAACAATACCAACTTTAAGCTCGTTTGCGATTCTTGTTGTCTTCTATCTTCTCAAGCCAAACCAGAAAATTGTTACAAACTTGCTCCGCATCATTCACCCATTCTTTTGAAAAGATTCGACCTCGAATTTTGCAATGAAGAAGAATCAACACCTTTG
>CATIWJ010391989.1:0-21054 GCA_949640765.1 Croton laevigatus
TATTGTTGGACCATCTTGTTGATGTTGTAATTCACTAAGCATCTTTCGTAGCCAGATTGCTTGAGTCGCACAATTTGTTGCTGCTATATATTCTGCTTCGGCAGTTGAAAGGGCAACTACTTGTTGTTTCTTTGAAGACCAGGAAAATGCTCTAGAGCCAAGATGAAAAACATATCCTGAAGTGCTCTTTCTCTTTTCGATGTCGCCAGCCCAATCGCTATCTGTATATCCAACTAGCTTTATATTCTTGTTATTTGAATAAAATATGCCATCATCAAGCGTACCTTAAATATATCTTAATATTCGTTTTGCGGCTTGCCAATGAGATTGTTGTGGTGAATCCATAAATTTGCTTACGATTCCCACTCCGTAAACAATATCTGGTCTGGTTGCAGTTAGATACCTCAGACTTCCAATAAGTCTTCTAAAGTTTGTTGGATTAACAAAGTCACCGCTGCCATCTTTCACAAGCTTTAGTCTATCTTCAACTGGTGTTAACATTGGCTTGCATGCATCCATCTTGAATTTCTTCAAAATATCTTTTGCATATTTTTGCTGTGAAATAAATATGCCTTCATTTGTTTGATTTACCTCAATGCCAAGGAAATAGGATATTAATCCCATATCTATCATCTCAAAGTGTGCAACCATATCCTTCTTGAATTCTGACAACAGTCTTGAGTTGTTACTAGTAAAAATCAAATCATCCACATAGAGACAAGCTATAACAATGTCTCCTTCCTTGTTAATCTTGATATACAAAGTATATTCGTATGGACACTTATGAAAACCATGCTCAATGAAATAAGTATCAATACGAGTATACCATGCCTTTGGTGCTTGTTTAAGACCATATAATGCCTTCTTTAACCAATAAACCTTATCTTCTTCTCCCTTCTTTTCATATCCTTACGGTTGCTCAACGTATACTTCTTCTTCAAGTACACCATTTAGAAAGGCTGATTTGACATCCATCTGATGAATCTTCCAGTTATTTTAAGCAGCAAGTGAAATGATTAAATGTACAGTATCCAACCTGGCAACAGGTGCAAATACTTCAGAGTAGTCAATACCTGACTTTTGCTTGTATCCTTTTGCAACTAATCTTTCCTTAAAGCGTTCCACTTCTCCATTTGGCTTGTACTTTGTCTTGTACACCCATTTAACACCAATAGGATTCTTTCCTTTTGGCAAAGTGGTTAACTCCCATGTTTTATTCTTTTCTATAGCATGAATTTCTTCGTCCATTGCTTTAATCCAACGGTCATCATTTACAGCTTCCTCGAACGTTACTAGATCACAATCTACAAAGAAAGCATAATGGGCTATAACTTCATCATCATTATCGTCATCACCAACTTCATAATCTTTCAAATAAGCGGGTGGACGGGATTCTCGTTGTGAGCGCCTAAGTAAAGGTGAAGTAGGAGGAGATGATGATTCAGGATCATCACGGGTTGACTCATCAGAAACTTGAGGTGAAGATGACCTTCCACTTTGATTAGTTGTATCCAGTTTATTATTGATAAACACTGGTACTGGCAATGACTTGTTTTTTTTTTTAACCAATCCTATACTACATCTTCTTCAAAAGTAACATCCCGACTGATAATAACTTTGCGAGTCTTTGGATTGTAAAGTTTATAGCCTTTTGTTTCCATACTGTAACCAAGAAATATACACTTTTCTGCCTTGTCATCCAACTTCTTTCTTAATTCATCAGGCACATTTGAATAGGCAATACAACCGAACACCCTCAAATGGTTGAGATTAGGCTTTCGTCCACTCCATGCTTCTTGTGGAGTTTTATCATGAACACTTTTAACAGGACATCTATTTAAAATATAAACAGCACAAGCCACGGCCTCCGCCCAAAAACTTTTAGGTAACTTTTTACAAAACAACATACTTCTCACCATATCCATAATAGTCCTATTTTTTCTTTCTGTCACTCCATTTTGTTGAGGAGTATATCTAGCTGTCAACTGGTGCTTGATTCCATGTTGTCTTAAGAAATCATCACAAACAATATACTCTGTACCTCTATCTGTTCTTAATGTCTTGATATTATAACCACTTTGTTTTTCAACATATGCTACAAAATTATTTAGTACTTCACATGACTCTGATTTCTGCTTTAAAAAATAAACCCATGCCTTTCTACTATAATCATCAATAAATGTAATGAAGTATTTGTTACCTCCATTTGATGGAACTTCCACATAACATAAATCTGAATGCACCAGCTCCAACGGATATTTGGTTCTCCATGCTTGCTTTGTAGGAAAGGGATCTCTATGTTTTTTTCCTATTACACATGACTCGCAAACCTTATCAGGAACTTGAATGGTTGGTAAGCCCGAAACCCACTCTTTGTTTGCAAGAAACTTTATACTTCCAAAATTCAAGTGCCCAAGCTGCATATGCCATAGCCAATTATCATCGATTGTCACTTTATTACAGCAAAAAATGTTACTGTAATTAAGATGTGTTGGAAAAAGACGATTGGATGTCATTCTCGTCTTTAGAATCATCCCTTTTTTTGTATCGTTCACGGTGCATCCATCTCTGTTGACGTGCAAGTCATAGCCTTTTTCTATCAGTTGTCCAATGCTCAATAGATTCTGGCAAACGGTAGAGGCATAGTACACGTCAGAAATGTAAACTATGGACCCATTCTTCAAGTTTATAGCAATCTTTCCTCTTCCCAAAATTGGAATATGATAGTTATCAGCAAGCTTTACTGAAGAATGAAAGGATTCATCTAATTCAGTGAAAGCTTCCTTGTTTCCACTTAAGTGATTGCTGCAAGCCGAGTCTAACAACCATTGACAATTATCGTTGTTGCTAATTTCATGAGCGGCCATCAATAGGATCTCTGGTTTATTATCCTCCATAACAGCAGCTTGATTATCTTTATTGTCTTGTCTTCGAGCATGACATTCTCTACTATAGTGACCATATTTTTTGAAGTTATAGCACTGTTTATATGACTTGCATTCTGATTGATAGTGACCAAATTTCTTGCACTTGTAACATTGAATCTGCATTACTTGAGAGATACTTATTACCAACCTCACATGTAGTATTTTCATCAAGTGGATCGATCCAATATACTGTTCACCAACATGTATTATGTATCTCTAATTGATATCTCATATCCTATGATTCATAAAATAAGATCATCTCATACAGTATATATTAGTCTTAATTTATTATCACTTCCATGATAATAATTAATTAGGGATGTTTAGAATAGTATTCTTTTATAATTTTATGTTTCACTATCTAGATCACGTATCCGATAATTAAAGTAGAATCACTATTTAAGGAAATTCATCAAATTAAACACATAGAAAATATAAAATGATGAATTAAATTCTCATAAATAAATTATAAAACCAGATACAAAGAGTTAGGGAGAACTTACACTAACAGAGAAGAAGTATGATGGTAAGTCATTTTAGAATCATTGGTAGTGACTTTGTCTTACATATGGTATCTTTTATTTGTGCATAGCAACCTCATTCAAATATAATAACCTATGTATATGTATTAATTTGATGTGTTTTTGTATTGGATAAAATATGCCATGGGGCCTTGGCCTCCAAAAACACATTTACGAACTAATGAGGGAGAACAGAGACCATGACCAGGACCAAGAGCTTAAGAGAGTCTTGGCAAAGAAGGCCAAGCTTAAAGAGGATCGACAATTTCAACAAGAGAGAGCCATTCTAGCTGAGGGTAAGTGGAAGGGTATGAGGGCAGAATGAGATACTGCCAACCTATAGCTGTATGAGACTAACTAAAGTGGAAAGATTGCTATCATAAGTATTCTTAAAAAAAAAGAAAGGTGTATAAGCTAGAGAAAGCACTAGAGGATGCTAAGAAGGATTTGAAGTCCCGAATAAGGTGTCTTAAAATAACTTTCAAGGCAAAGGTCGCTAGTATGTGGAGGCAACTGGAAGAATCTCACCATGAAGAGGTCGCGTCTTCTAGAGGGTAATTAAAAGAGGTGAGGCGAGGCGATGCGAGGCGAGTCAAGTGATAAGAAATCTGAAAATTGAATTCCGCTAGCAAATATTTGAGAAGGCCATGAATTGCCTAATAACCTATGAGTTGGACGACCTCTCCTTCATTTTAGAGATGGAGCCTGCTAATCTTTTACAGGGGAACCTTGAGGTTACTGCCCATGGTAAGGGAAGAGAGTCCAGTGGTGAAGAAAGTGGTGAGATTCACGAGGGAAATGATTTTGTTGATCAGGAGAACATAAATCCCTTTTCTCCTTCTGTCGAAGCATAAATTATTTTTGTAATTCTTGAAAGACATTCAATAGGGGTGATATAGATCTTTGTGTAGGATCCCTTACGTTTTATATATGTAGCTAGGTGAATTATTACCTTAGGTACTCTTGGGGTAACCTTAAGGTCATCTTTTCAGATTGCAGATATATATTTTGAAAATTATATACAAGAATTTTTTTGATTCTCCGTTATTTTACCTAGATATTAATGTTGTTATGTATTGGGGGGTCACTTCTTATAACTTTAAACGACCTCGACACTTGTTGTTGCTTGTTTTTGTATATTCATATGTATCCTTCATAATTTTTCAATTAGTGTGTACTTACCATTGTATAGTGGTGTTGGGCCTTGAAAATGGATTGTTATTGCTTAGGGAACTTCTTTAGCCTAAACATATAAGGAACAGGTCACATATGCTAGGAGTTGAATTTTTGAGCTTAAGCACATGAGAAAGTAGGCTTCAGCATGCGTGGCGTTGATACAATATGGCCCAAGCACATAAGGAACAGGATGCTTATATGAAGCGTTGAATCTTTAAGCACAAGAACATAAGGATCAAGCTCCAGTATACGAGGCATTGATATAATACAGCCCAAGCACATAAGAAACAGCTTGCTTATGTGAGGTATAAAATCTTTAAGCCCAAGAACATGAGAAGTAGGCTGCAGTGTGCAAGGCATTGATATAATATGGCCTAAGCACATAAGGAACAGTTCGGTTATGCGAGGCATTAAATCTTCAAGCCCAAGCACAAAAGTAGCAAGCTCCAACATGCGAAGTGTTGATATAACATGGTCCAAGCACATAAGGAACATATCGCTTATGTGAGGCATTGAATCTTCAAGCCCAAGCATATAAGAAACATACTCTAGTAAGCGAGACATTGATATAATATGGCCTAAGCACATAAAGAATAGATTGCTTATGCGAGGTGTTGAATCTTCAAGCCTAAGCACATAAGGAGCAGGCTCCAACATGCGAGACATTGATATAATATGGCCCAAGCATATAAGAAATAAGTCGCTTATGCGAGGCATTGTATCTTCGAACCTAAGCACATGAGGAGCAGGCTCTGGTGTGCGAGGCATTGATATATTTTATATTACAAAGAAGAGCATTATTATTAGATTTGAGGTATGAGACAAAATTGGTCAAATGCAGTATATTATCGAAATCATAAGAACTTATAAAGTACAAGTTTACAAGATATGTGCCGTCAAGGTAAAGGTCGTGTAACATTTTTTGAGGAGGTCATCATTTTAAGTTCTTAGGACTACGGTGCTATTTGTCCTTTCTAACCTGAAGGTGGTAAGGACAATGTTAGTTATAACTTTATAAGGGCCTTCCCAGTTAGGGTTTAGCTTTCCTACACCCGAGTTGCCTTTTGCATAGTAAGCTTTTTTCCATACCTAGTCTCCTTCTTCGATGTGTTTTGTTTTGACCCATTCGATTGTGGTATCTAGCCAATTTTTGTTGGTAGGATGCTATCTTTATTTGCACATCATCTCTACTTTCCTTAGCTAGGCCTAGGGCTACCCTCAAGCTTTCTTCGTTTTTTTTCGGGATCAAAATATGCTACACGATAGCTTGGCAGTTTTCTTTCTATTGGAAGGATTGATTCGCATCCGTAGACTAAGGAAAAAGGGGTCTCTCCAGTTGCCTTTCTTAGGGTGGTACAGTAGGACCATAACATATTTCCTAACTCGTCTACCCAATTCTTCTTTTCCCCAGTCAGTCTTTTCTTCATCACTTATAAGATTGATTTATCTGCTATCTCAGTCTGACCGTTAGATTGAGGGTGTGCTACTGAAGCGAAATGGAGTGTTATCTTTCATTCATCCCAAAAGCTTTGGAATTGGGCAGCCTCAAATTTGTCCCATTGTCTACTATTAGGTCATGGGGTGCCCTAAATCTTCATATGATCGATTCCTTAATGAACTTGATTATTCCTGTGGTGGTTATAGTGAGGAGGGCTTCGGCTTCTATCGACTTAGTGAAATGCTCTATTGTTACCACGACGTAGTGCTTTTCACCAACGTATGATGGAAAAGGCCCCAAAATGTTGATTCCCCATATGGAAAAATGCCACACCTTGCTTAGGGGCCTCAAGTCATGAGGAGGTTAATGCTGGTTAGGACCATGAATTTGACATTATTGGCACTTTTCCACATATTCCTGATATGAATTCGAGCGACTACACCACGGACCGTTAGGCAAGTGCACCTATCGTTCTGCAGTATAGCTATCGGAGTACATAGTGTTGTATCTTACAGGGACTAGCGAGTACTAATACTAACTCTCTTCCTATTATCTAACCGACAAATTGAGTGCTTGAATTTAATAAATTAAAAGAAAACAATGAATGAGAACACAAACAGCAGTAAAATTCACGTCGAAACACAAAAGAACAACAGAAATTTATCAAGTTGTGTCTAGAACTTGAATCCCCCTAAAGAACTTAAACTCGAATTATTCAAATTAATTAAATGTTATTAATGCTGGATCATAGGAACCCCTGAATTATGTTAATCACTCTCTTGAGCTAATTAACGTTTAATCCTAGATTGATTAATTGAAATCTTTTTCTAATTAGAACCCCTAGTCTTGCATTAATTCTTGCTTTATGAGTTCCTAATATTAGATTTGACTCTAATCCAGAAGATTTATGTCAACCTATCTCTAGGTTTGTATGCAACTCCTTTTAATTGTGAGCGATCAATTCACAAGCGGTTTTCTCAAACTCACAATGTAAAAACAGGTATGAATTAGTAAGCTAGCAAATATTCATTCAAGACAATATTTATCGCAATTAAATCGCAATGGTAATTAACAATCAAACTCACCAATAAGTTAATTGCAAAATAAATTCAAGGATTCATATCCAAAATCCAAAAACAACGGAAAATTTAATTCGTCAACATCGCAACTTCAACAAAATACCAGTTCATATTCAACATTACAATTCCAATAAGAACAAATGAAATATTCAGTTCATTAATAGCAAAGCAATACCAATAAGTTAAACATGAAACAACAAAGAATCAAGAAAATATTTTACTAGAATTTCCTTCCTAGAATCTGTTCTGCTCTGGCCAAACTGTGCATTTTAACTTGCTTCTGGTTCAGCATTACTCCCTTCTCTTTTTCGGCTAGGGAAACTGCTCTGCTAATTTCTGGGGATGAACTATGCTCTTTTGTTTTCATTTAAGGCTGTTCCTTGTCTCTGCTCTTCTGGTTGTGAAGACTAAAATCTCCAAATCAGTGCCTCTGCTGTCACTGATTTTAAATTGTGAAGAAGACCTTCATTTCCAATTTGTTCTTCTCTCTCTTCTTTAACTTCACCTATGTCCACGCTCTTTTCCTTTTCTAATCATTTCCCCTATGTTCTCTCTTCTCTGATCTTGATTTCCAAACTGAAGAGAATCACCCAGATTCTGTGCTTAATTAGGTCTGTTCTCTTTTCAGGTTTGTGTTCTTCATCAAGTTCTCTCTTTTTCGATCTCTCTTCTTGTCACTGTTTTTTTTTTGTATCTGATCTATATTGTTCCACCCCAAAAACTCTATATCCTCTCGATCTTTGATTCCTTAGATTTCAAATTTCAAATATGTTCTCAAATCCCTTCAAATTTGGTCTTCAGAACTCCTTTTAATCTGATTCACCAATCTTTCAAATCCTTCTTGACCAGATCGCGTTTTCAATCTCAAAATGCAACGTCAAAACCTCTAAACAATCGAAACCGGCTATTTCCTTCTAAATTCCTTCAAAACGCAGAGTTACATAGCTGAAGTCTCCATTTACCAAAACGGTGCGCTGCAACATTCTTATTTTCCAACTCAGAAATGCAGCGTTTTATTTCAATTTCAGTCTTCAAAATGCACATAATCTCGCATTTTTTACTTAGCCTTATGGTGTGAAACACATCTTCTGGCTGCGTTTTGGGCAGCTCCTTCCGAACCAAAATGCATACTTTCACTGTGTTTTGGAAAATAATCAGACCAGCCCCTGTACTTTCCCAACATAATAAAATGACCCTTGAACATGCTTCACATTTCCATTTAAGTCCTAAACGTGCATTTTTCACCAAAAAAATACATCGCATTAAGCCATTTTTCCCTGATTCCTGCTTATTTACATAAGATTGCTCGATTACGACCTGAAAAATAAAAATTAATAAAATAAGTGCTTTAAATATAAATTAAACCCCAATTAAGAACAAAATTAAACAATAATTTTATATAAAAATATATATAACTCATGCATTGATCACCTTCACATCTTTCTGTAGTGTTGGCCAATAGTATCCTAACAAGAGAATTTTTCTCGTGGCAGCCTTTACCCCTTTATGCGATCCCCTGTGCCATTGTGTACCTCTTTTAGCATAGTTTGGCTTTTGACCTCATTGATGCATCTTGCACAGGGGTGCATAGTCGATCTCCTATACAAGGTTCCATCATGAATCAAGTACTCATTGCCCTCCTTGTTAGCTTGGTTGCTTAAACCCTATCAGTAGGGACCTCCCCCATTTTAAGATATTTCGTTATAAAGGTCATCCATGTCACCTTTTCTTCAATATAGGCGACCTTAATAGTCTCGACACAGGGATAATCAGTGATCTCGTATAGGCAGTTGCCATATACTTCCCCATTAGCTGTTTGTCTTACCCAAGCATTAGCCTCTTTATTCTGCTCTTTTCCAATTTGCACAACCCTATAGGTTGCCCCTTGTTCTTCTAGGGCTTCGATCAGCCTGGTTGGCTCCCTCCAATACTTCTTTAGCAAAGTTCCATTGACGACATATGAACCCTACACTTGGCTAACAACCAACTTGGAGTCAAAATACACAGTTAAGTATAAAAGACTTACTTCTTTTGTTAGACGAAGTTCCATGGTGAGGGCCTCATACTTAGCTATATTATTGGTTGTGTTGAAGTCTCGTTTCACGGCATAATTGACTTTCAGCTTACATGGTCCCTTCATTACCACTCCTACTCTTGCCCTTTATTAATTGCATACTTTATCCATCTAGATTTCCTATAAGTTTTGCTCTTTTAACTCAAAACTTTCATTTATTTTTGGATCATCTATGCAACCTCTTAATGGTTCAACTCCTAAAAATTAGCTACAAAATCTACTAATACATGAGCTTTCAGTGCTTTACGGGGCTCAAAGCGGATATCAAATTCTACCAACCATATCAACCATTCTACCATACGGCCTGATGTCTCTGCCCTTAACAACATATTTTTTAAGGGGAAAGCCATCCTCACACATATGGTATAGGCTTGGAAATACTGTTGTAACCTTACCGAGCTTATCAACACTATATGCTATTTTTTCCACTTTCGAATATCTCAGCTCTACACCTCTCAAAACCTTGCTCATATAATAAATAGGGAGCTGCTCCCTTCCTCTTTCCTAATTAACACTGAGGCCATGGTTTGCTCCGTAGCATTTATGTACAAATATAAAACCTCACCTTTCACAAGTTTGCTGAGTAAGGGTGGGGTAGATAAAAATTTCTTTATCTCGTCAAAGGCCTCATGGCAATCTGTCCCCTATGCGAACTCATTGCTCTTCTTGAGCATTTTGAAAAAAGAGAGGCATTTCTTGGTTGCACATAAGATAAACCTTCCTAGAGCTATTAGCCTTTCATTTAGGATTTGGATCTCATGTAAAGTTTGGGGAGGTCGCATGTCTAGGACAACCTTTATCCTTTCATAGTTTGCCTTGATTCCCTTTTGGGACACCATGAACCTTAAGAATTTCCCTATTTTCACACCAAAAACACATTTCTCAAGATTAAGCTTCAGGTTGTACTTGTCCAAAATGACAAAGACTTCTTTTAGGTCACAGACATGTTCTTCTACTAACTACATTTCACTATCATATCGTCGATATAGACTTCTACATTCTTCCCAATATGATCTTTAAACATTTTGTTCGTTAACCTTTGGTAGGTTGCTCCTACATTCTTTAATCCAAATGGCATAATCTTATAACAATAAGTTGCCCTTTTAGTGACGAAGCTGGTTTTCTTGGCATCACTTAGCTCCATTATGATTTGGTGATACCCATTCATTGCATCCATAAGGGAATACACCTCATACCTCCCTGTGGAATCTACCAAGTTGTCAATATTAGGCAGAAGGTATAAATCTTTCGGGCAAGCTTTATTGAGGTCAGTGAAGTCCACACACATTTTCCACTTCTTATTAGCTTTATTAACTAAGACCATATTAGCTAGCCATTCAGCATAATCAACCTTTGTAATGAAATGTACCTTTTCCAATTTGGAGACCTCCTCCTGAATCACTGTCTCTTTTTCCTTGGAGTACCACCTCTTCTTCTGCACCATATGTGGATGATTTAGATCAATACTTATCTTGTGGGTTATAACTTCAGGGTCCATACCTACAATATCTTAGGCATCCATGCAAAACTTGAGGTGCGTTTACTTAGAAAATTCTTAATTAGGTGAGAGTTTTCACCCATCTCTACTCTAACTTTCACCGCTTTTCCTTCATCAATATTTACTTCCTTCAACTTTTTTACCTCTATTATATATTCATGTGAGGGTCGCCTATTTAAGGGATCGAACTTATCTTCCTCCATCTCTGCTTCTTCGATGACCTTATCGCCTATATTTTCTTTCTTGACTTTATCACTAACACTTATGCATTCATCTTCCACGACCATGGGGCTGCCTTCAGGAGGGGGGTATTCCCAATATTTTTCTCTCCTTTAGGGAGGTGACCTGCACTCCTATGATGTCGATCATGTTTGCCATTCAAAATACTGAATATGACTTTTTAATGGCAAAACGAGCTGAAGATCGGCTAATAACTTCAGTCCACACTCATTGCACTGATGAAAGTCTAAATTTTGATTAGTCTTATTGTATGTCCAATATGGACAATATACAGGGAGTCCTGTATGGTGAAAGACCAAAAACCCTCCATCCAATAGGGTTCATTGGGCTCTGTGAATTTCGGAGCCCAAACGTCCTCTAGATTTTTAGGGTCCAGTAACCCAGCCTAATAAGGAGGTAATGGTTAGTTCGGGAGGTTGAGGTCGGTGGAGATGACCTCTCCCTCTGCTAAAGCTGGAGTGACTTTTAACCGGGCTGAGTAAGGGCAACTTGGTGGCCCATATAAGTGGGGATGACCTCCCTTCAGACTAAGTGTGGAGCGACCACACCCTTGGAGGGATCCAAGACTAAGAGGAGGCTTATAGGACCCCTCAGAGGGTATGGTCGCTTCACACTCGGTCTGAAGGGAGGTCGCCCTTACCTAGCTAAAGAGAGGTCTCTTTATCGACCTTATCCTCTTAACTTAACCTGATCTTAGCCCCTATGTCAAACCGGGCCACTAGACCCCAAAAATCTAGGGAACGCTTGGGCCCCGAGATTTATAGAACCCAAAGAATCCTATTGGATGTAGGTTTCCAGGATTTCACCGCCTTGGACTCCCTATATAAGTCCAGCCTCATGCACCAGTCAGGACTAATCATAATTTGAGACTTTCATTGATGCAATAAGCGTGTAACGAACACGCGACCTTCAGATGAAGCTTGCTAAGGATAAAAAAGCGAATAGAAAATCTTGATAGAGATAGTAAATAAGTAAAAGTAGAAGTGAGTGCTTTCTTTTAAAAGCATAGAAGAGTGCAAGAATCCAAGTATAATTAAGATTCCTAATTACCAGTGTGTCTTTGGAGATATGTCTAATAGACAAGGGGTATTGGAGTAATTAACTGAGGGTACCGAGGCGCCGGTTAGGTGGAATATTATGGAATTTAGGGCAAACATCGTTCCCACCTAATATTTTCAACTACAAGATGAAAAGAGGTTGTGATTTGAATTGTTAGAGGCAACCACTAACTTGATGGACCAAGACATGAAATGACTTGGACTAAAAGGGGGATATTTGTAAGCATTCTCCGGTTTTAGGACCCTTTAGAGGGTGTGGTTGCTCTACATAAGGTCTGAAGGGAGGTTGCCCTTACCTAGCTAAAGGGAGAGGTTACTTTACCAACCTCAGCCTCTTGACCTGATCTTAGCCTCCATACTAAACCAGGCCGCCCGACCCTGAAAATTTAAGAAACGCTTTGGCCCCGAGATTTGTGAAACCTAAAGAATTCCATTACACACGGTGTTTTTTGGATTTCACCTCATTGGACTGCTTATATAAGGCTAGCCTTATGCACTAGGCAAGACTAATCGCACTTTGAGACTTTCATTGGAGCAATGAGTGTGGATCGAACACGCGACCTTCAGATGAAGTCTGTCGAGTATAAAAAAGCTGATAGAAAATCTTGATAGAGATAGTAAATAAGTAAAAGTAAAAGTAAGTGCTTTCTTTTAAAACTAGAGAAGAGCGCCAGAATCTAAATATAATTAATATTCCTAATTACCACATGTCCCTGGCAATCTGTCTAAAAGATGAAGGGTAGTGGAGCAATTAACCAAGGGTACCGAAGCGATGATTAGGCGAAACATTCTGTAATTTAAAACAAACAATGTTTTCGTCCAATATTTTCAACTGTAAGATGAGAGGAGGTCGTGATTTGAACTGTTGGAGACGACTACTAACTCGATGGACCAAGATATGAAATGACTTAGACTAAAGGGGGGACATCTGTAAGCATCCTCCAGGTTAGGGACTCCTCAGAGGGTGTGGTCACTCCACACTCAGTCTAAAGGGAGGTCGCCCTTACCTACCTAGAAGTAGAGGTCGCTTTACCGAGCTTAGCTTCTTGACCTAATTTTAGCCTCCACGCTAAACCGGCCACTGGACCCTAAAACTCTATCTAACACTTGGACCCTAAAACTCTATCTAACACTTGGACCCCAAGATTCAACTGAACCCAAAGAATCCCATTGGATGTGGGGTTTTCTGGATTTCACTGTTTTGGACTCCCTATATAAGGCCAGCCTCGTGCACCAATTAGGACTAATCACAATTCACTACAACATATTATATCTACAGTTACAACACATAGCTACAAAAATAAATATCGTGGCTAATACACACATTTTGTTACAGTTAAATGCCTATTGTGGCTATTTTCAATTCTTTAGTCACTAAAGTTTTACAATTGTAACAAATGTTTCAGACTTTTAGTTCGAAAAGCAAGTTTTATTTTTGGTGATTTCGATACTCATCCATACATATTTATTAAAACATACTAGATAGTAAAAAAAGAAAAAGTAAAAAAGTAAAACATGCTAGATTTAACATACACTATTTTGTAATGCTCTGTAAAATGAATCTGCATTGATTCACAGTTATGATAGGAAGAAAAGTCTTGACCTTCGCTTATAAGTTTTTTTATTTTTTATTTATTAGGGATCAATGCTAAGGGTGTTCAAGAAAAATCGAAAATTGATAAACCGACCTAAACCAAACCGAATAGAAACTGACTGGTTTGGTTTAACTTTCGGTGCAAGAATTATGTAAACAGAAAATATCGGTTTGGCGTGCAGTTTGGCTTATGCTAAAACCGAACTGAACTGAATGATATTAATGTTTTATACTTGAAATACCTAGGCTAAAATATGAACCTTTTCTTCATTTTTGTTATTTCCTCTATTTCTTCAAAAAGCTTAGCCGCCTTTCCTTTCCTCCCTCGCACTCACCAGCCACCCTCTACCGTCGTGCTCCGCCGCTCTCTCCTTTATCGACCTGCCAATCTCCTCTGCCACTATCTCACCTTCATCTCCTTTCCGCCACCAACCGATAATCATCGATATTCAAAAGTAGCCAAATATCAGTTATCTCTTCCAATAGTTGCAGCAACGCTGGACGATCTCGACGGCATAATTGATGATGAGGAAGATGAGGAATGGAAGCAATGGGGCCAACCATTAACTCCTCCTTTGGATGATTCAGATCCACTACCTTCCGATTTAGACAAAATGGATGAATGGCAGATCTAGGAATTTACAATAAAGCAGCAATATGGGCCGGTTTTTGGATTCATTAAGCTTCGATCGGGTGTTCATCGTACTTCGGTAAATTTGATTTTTGTTTGATGATAATTTTAGTTTTTGTTTATTTTGGGTATGAGTAGATAAATTTGAATCAGTAGAGACATTTATTGGAATTTTGGGCATTTTTGGTGAATTAGGGTTAAATTGAAGGAAATGACTTGTTTTTGAATTGAATTATGCCACTTAGGTATTGTAAATTTGTTTATACTATATATTTTGTTGTGAAAGAAGATGAATTTGACTGAATTTCATGATACAGTAGCTGAGATTGCTATGAAATGGACAAATATCTAAGAACTGGTGCACTTGGAGTGAGATTTACAGGTCAAGCATTTGAATTGAAAGTTAAATTATGAAAATGAATTTAGGAAACAGAAGCAGTGGATTAAATTTGGACTTAGAAGATATGATTGAGTTTTGTTAATTCATTTTTTAACCTAACCAAACTGAACCGAACCGAACCAAACTGATAATATCGGTTCGATTTTCTATCAGTTTTAGTAGCAGTCGGTTCGGTTATCGGTTTTTCATTTCTCCTTATTGGTTTTGGTTAGTTTTAGCAACCGAACCGATTTTGAACACCCCTAATCAATGCCTATAAGTTGATTAATTTTTTTGGAAGACGAAGACCTACTGGGGGTTGACTGACTTGTTTGTGGAAATTTGCTATGGGACACTTAATAACTAATAATGTAGTACTGTACTATTTTGGCATTAGGAGCGGCTAGACGTCTTGCCGCACAACTTTTTTTTGCTTTTTTTTGCTTTTTTTTTAATTTTTTTTTCGACTCGAGACAGTAAATTGTTTATAGTGAGGTCCGAGATTAAGATTGGCAATTCACAGAAATTGACTATGTATTGCAAATTTCATGACTATAAATTCAACGATCTTAATTATTTTATGTTTAATTTACAATACATAGTTAAATTATGTAAACTGTGGATCCTCCTAAAATTGATCTCAGGACTCAATATGAACAATCTATCATACCGAGTCAAAAAAAAAAAAAAACAATTTGTGCGAGACGTCTCGCAGCAGCGAGACATTTATCATATCCCTTTGGCATTTCCTGTTGACCTCTTCGACGGGTTGGACTACAAAATATGCAAAATGTCATGAAATTTATTTACATTTTCATGAATTATAGAGCAAAAAAGCTTTTACAATGTTTATAAATTTATTGACATTCTATATTGTTGCATCAGATGCTAGCAAAATCATATAGAAAGGGGCATCAAATTTAAATTTGCATTAACTAAAATTTTAATTTTAATAATTAGTTCCCAAATTCAATCAAATTCAAAATTAGCTTTACTATGTGCATGATACATGCTTAATTATTTACTTTGATTTTTAAAAATTAAATATAAAAACATTTAAGATAATTTTTTAATGTGAAAATAACATAAATTCCCTGATGTATATTTTATATTTAATGTAATGTTGAAAGTCCATGGTTACATTTAAAACGTGTGCGATTGCGAGAGTAGAGCCATCCATTAATAAACACTTTGAAAAACAAAGTCATTAATTTGCAACTGCGTGAACCATGCGAAATTGTTCAAAGCTCAAACAATGGCAATGTGAAACTTAAGAAAAAGACCAACTCTTAAATTAATTAGTGACTGTCCTAAAGACAATGACTTAAGTAAAATTCTACAAATTCTAGTTGATGTCGGAATTGTTTCAAAATTCTTATAGATTAATAATTTGCAGAATTTTTTCCTAAAAGAACAGCGGAATTGTATTCAAATAAAGAATTTTATTCACAAATAAATATGCATTTCATTACTTACTAGTTATAACTCATTTCACAATGCATACTATGTTTGTAAAAGAGTCTGAAGTTCTATTCCACTGAATATACCTACGGGCAGGAGAAAAGTGTTTTAACTTTAATTAAGTTCCGAACTGAATTAATTGATCCTAATGTATAGCCTCCGGAGAATAGTAGTTACAAAAAAAAAGCACTTCGCTTAGATAATTCTTTCTTAATTTTTAGTCTTTAAAAAGTTCATATGGCTGGAATATAATTTTTGTTATAATTCAATCTTTCTTAATCTTTTTATTTGGATTGAAGTTATTTAAACTATATCATAATTTTCTTATAATAAATATAAATGTAAAGATGTTTAGTCCTTAAGATTTGATTAAAATTCAAAATACGATGAACTATTTAACTTTCTAATAATATTTTAATGTATCATACCAAAACAAACTAATTAACAAACAGTGAGATTTGGACTTATTAAATTATTTATTTCTTCTAATCAGGAAGTATCATTTTAATAGTTAACTACAAAAAATTTCAACAATTTAAACAATTCTATATTGAAAGTTAAGAAATAAAATAATGATGGAAGATTGGTGTGAATCCATTCACCTGTGTGATATAGCAAATTTTCCTAATAATCAAGTCTTCTTTAGTCTTTTCTATAAAGGAGAAAAAAAAAATGGAAATTTCTATTCATTTCACCGTGTCTTTGCTATTAAGCATTGTTTCATTGTTGAACGGAAATTTGTATTCATCTTGACTTTATAAATTTTGATTTGGACACCAAACTATTAGTGCCGTACATAGGCCAATGGACTCAGCCTAGTGGGTGGTTAGCAGTTGTAATATGTAAGCTAGTGCTCCAATTTGATGATTTGGAATATTCTATGCAGATTGCCAGCGACCTATGTATTTTAGCAGAAAGTTCCACAGCCCTGTGGTTACTCTCACAGGTTGTGTTGTTTAGTATATTTATTTTTATTTAGTATAGAATATTAATTAAATTATAATTAGGGTGAGTTATTTGTATCAATTTTGTTTAGGATTAGTAATTTATTTTTCTGTTTAGATTAGAATTCTTACCCTAGTTATATTTCTATTAGTCGAGATTAAACCTTACATTGTTATCGTTGTCTTCTCGTTAATAGCTATTAATTTTTTTTAACGTGCCTTATTAATAATTAGTGATTTTTAACTCGTACATGCACTAGATATTTATTTTGTAATATTTTTAATAAAATTTAATTACATTTATTAATTATATTTAAAATTTATTGTGGGTTCGAATGTTTTGTAATAGAATATAATTTCTAACATATTATATTTTATACTTAAAATTAAAAATATCATTTTCGAATCAATATTTTTTATATATTATGATTTAAAGAAAATTAAATGTAAAATTAATTTTAATTTTAGCAGAAAATTATGAATAAGAATTAAAGTAATATTTTTGGATATAATTTCATTTGAGTTTATTAGTTTTTGTTTCTTTTATTTTATTTTTTATTATTATGTTAGAGTAAATTATAATTATAATTTTAATATAATACATTAATTAATTAAAAATTATATTCCTTATTTAATAGTATAGAATTATGTTTATGATTAAAATTATTTTATATTTTTATAGACAACAGCAGGGCGGAGCAAAGATTTTGGGACCCTGTTTATTTTTTTAATTATTTTCAAAAATGGTACCCTCTTATTCATAATTTAAAAGAGAAAAAATTTCTTCAAATAGCAGCGTGCTACGTGTAACAAATAAATTGTTCCCAAAAAATATTAGTGCGTATCAAACTCGGGACATCATGTTTTAAGGTCGAAATTGTTTATCAGTTGCATTCTCTTAAAACATTAAATATAATATGCGTTATTTAATATTTTTGGCCCTTATTTTTTGGGGTCTTGTGCGGTCATGCTCGTTGAATAGGCCCAAAACCGCCTCTGTACAATAGTATAAAATAGAATATGATAAAATATAGAGTATGAATTAATGAGTTATATAATAAAATATAGTATTCTTTAATAAAATAGAATTATTTTTATGAATTAAAACAGTATATTTCCTTAGTAGAATATGATTATAAATATAAATTAAAATATTATTAATTAATAAAATAGGATTATGAATCTCTCTATCTATCTTAAATAAATATAAAAGAGGGGTTAAGGTATAATTGTGGGATGCTTCCTCCATCTAGCTTTTGTATTTATCTTTTTTCCTAGTTTTCTTTTTTCCCAATTTTTAGCAATTTTTAACATTAATAATTATTAATAATAAGTATATATTATTACACGTTTAGCCTCATTAATTAGGGATTATTTTTATCCATCCCAACCCATCAGAATGAACTAAAACCCCTACTTTCTAACCATAGATTATAATCTCTATCCCTAATCCTTAATTTTCCATCGTTCAATTGGAGCCCTTTTTCATTTCATCCCAAATTTCTAATTTCGGAGTTATTCAATTTCCCTTAGACTCTTATTCACATAGGGGATTCGATCAGTGTGCATGGTGTAGAAAACACCCTACTTTTTAAGATCTATTTTTTGTCTGCTGTTTTGGATCATTCAATTGGAACCCTTTTTCCTCTCAATTTCTAATTTTGCAGTTATTCAATTTCCCTTAGGGTCTCGTTCATACCGGGGTAATCTTCTTCTTTTTTCTGTTATGATTTTTGCTGGGTCATCATAAAGGGTCTTATTTTACAAAGGAGAAAGTGAATAATGTCACAAATTGCGATGGATTTTCACGGTAACGGCAACCCTCGATAATCCGTTGCAATTTCATCACTAATTTGTCACAATTTCATAGCGCCATTAACTAGTGTCTGAAAATCATAGCAAATACTCGTGACCAAGCAAATTTATGGCAATTTCATCTCTATTTGGTCGTGATTCCATAGCAAATCCATTTCCAACGGAAAATTTCGTTGCAATATGATCTCAATTCGTACCTAATTTGACGCAAATCCGTAGCAATTTGGTCACTAAGTAGTGTCTACTATTGTTTTGTTTGTAGCAAAGTCATGGCATATATTCCTATACATGCAATGTGCACCTGTAAAAGGCCAATAACATTTTTTAGTCATTGAAGTATGTTCGATTGTGACTTTTAGTTCTTAAAGTAATAAATTACATCTTTTAGCCCCTAAAGCTCTGAAAAATCAAGCATTGCACCCTCCATTATCCATGAAACGGCGATTGAACTTCAAGTTGATGGTAGGCGCATGATTGTGTTGCAAACATCTCAACAAAAATTAAACAGACTATTTCAAAAAGAATTACAAGAATCAAAAAATAAAATTCAGAATGGGTGTTGATTATTACAAGATACTGTAGGTTGACAAAAATGCCGAAGTTGATGATTTGAAGAAAGCTTATATAAAACTTACTAAGAGTGGCATCCTGATAAGAATCCAAATAACAAGAAAGAAGCTGAGGATAAATTCAGGCAGATCTCTGAAGCTTATGAGGTAAATTATAGTATCCAATTAAATTCATCATCTTTACCTTTTCATCTTTCTTGGTTCTTGAGGAACTTCTGTATCTTAATCCCTTTTTTTTTTTTTTTGTCAGTTATAATTCTTGATTTTAATGTTAGTTTTTGATATTGGATTCTTGATTTTATGGGTATTTTTTGTTAGGTACCGTCAATAAAATTATGAGAATAAATAAATCAGCGGAATAATAAATTTCGACACACAGGATTTAAGTGGTTCACCCTTAACTTTTTAGGGCTATGTCAACGGGACAAACTTCGAATAATTCTTCCACTATTAAAAATAGTAGGTTTACAAAGAGATTGATACAAAATAGTGGTACTCAAAGTGTTTCCCAAAAGCACCCCAAAAATATTTTCTCACTATTTTTTATACCCTAGTTTTAGGAACTCTTTCCTAAAATTCTCTCAAATCTTTCTACACAGATTAATATTCATCTGTGTTTCCTCAGTCACTGCCACCACCTCTCTCCTTTTATTTACACACCCTAATACTAAAGAAATGTCCTCTATTTATAAGGTCAAAAATGAATGTGAACACAATCCATCATTTGTCAACAATGGTTGTTTAGTTCGAGTTTGTAACCATGCATGTCAACATGCACAATATAATCAACTAAGTAGTAAAACCCTTTTTGACTATAATGGCTGGATATTCAACAATCTCCCCTTCCAGCCTTTTTTGTAATTCTCTCATTCCGACGATGCTTGTACACATCAATTTCCTACTATCGAAGAGTAGGGTATTGCTTTCATTTTCTTCTTTTCTCTCTTAGAAAAGGAACAACTCCTCCTGAAAGCTCTCTGGCTCCCACTGCTCAAATAGGTGGGGCATCGGCCATGCCAACTACTTTTTACATGTGTCGAGCTTCTTGAAAATTATGTAGCTCCCCCTACTTAATACCTGCTCACTTTCTCTAAACACCTTAAAGAAAGGTAACTCATCCTTATTCGGAAATCTTGAACAAGGGAAAACAACATGGAGACTAACTCAACTTTTTATATCTCCTTCTTTTCAATCACCATAAAAAAAAGCAATTCTGTCAAATCATCTTGCACCGCTGATAAGTGCTAATTATATCTATATTTTGTAGGGTAATACTGCCCAATTGTGAGTATAATCAATGATAAAATGATCCTTATTAGCACTTATTTTCTCTATTTCCATTTTGTAGGACTTAAATGAGCATTATTATAGAAAGGAACGGAAATGGGCAAAAATCAAGGAAATTCCAGCATTTTATTATCTGAACCTTTGCTCACTTTTTCATGAATTTCTGAAGTTATATATTTTTAAATTAAAATCCGTTTGATCCGTTGAAAAGATAAGACAAAACTCTACAAAAATTAAGAAGGAATCGAAGGTCAATTCAGATTTTATACTAATCAAATTTTGCTTGGAATTCAGAAATTTTGTACAGTATGGATATGCAGCAACGGGTTTTATTGCAAAAATCATATCTAGAGCTACAAGTGT
>CATIWJ010392024.1:0-10105 GCA_949640765.1 Croton laevigatus
AAGAGTGTGTGTAGAAAATATTTGTGTGTGAGTGGTTGATGTAAATCCACAAATAAAATTCTTGAGAGAGTTTTATGTATTTGTATTGTTGTTAAATACATTTACATTTTTGTTAATTATCTCCTCTTTCCTCCAACAATATGAGCCATATACGGATAAATGGACAAATGCAACTTAACTACTTTCCAAGTTTTTTTTTTTTCTTTTAAAGCAATGGACAAATGCAAGTTAACTATTGCAGTATCTTTTCCCCTTCTGCTATGTTGTTTCATATAATCATATAAACATTATAACTTTGAAAATTCAAAGTTGATTCACTTGTTGTAATTAATTTGCTTTCCAAGTGATTTGGATGTTGACATATATACCCTCAAACCAAAATGAATTAGATCATAATGGGGAAAAAAAAAATTATAATGAATTTTAAAAGTAAGAGAGTATATACATATTTACTTTTTTTTGTTGCAATTGCAGAAATATTTAATCCTAAAAATTACCAAATGGAACACTATAAATATATTATGCTGATATCATACTATTAATTTGTTTGAATATATTTGTACTTTACAATATATTCTTATTTATTTTGTTACAATGTTTTATTTTTTATGATATAGTGTATGGTTTTTTATAGTTTTTTTTGACAATAGTATGATGGTTTTTTGTATTTTATGTAATGATGTATGTTTTTTTTATATGTATATTACAATTATGGAATTTATGAAATATAAGTTATCCCATCATCCTATTTTATTAAGAAATTACTTAACTAGATTTGAGAAAAAAAATCACATAACTTCTTATTTTTTCTTGTAGTTCCGCTAATTGTTTTCCCACATAGGTGAGAAAGTAATTTTCTATTTCAATCCATGAAAAAGTTGAATTTTTAAAAGAAAGTATATATTAAAATTAAAAATTAATGCGAATTCCTTTTTTTTTTATAATTTTTCTATTTTTAAAATACTATTGCTATACTTGCACGATGCACAGTGTTGCATTGGAAAAAAAATCAATACATATGGATAGCAGGATAAACCTATTAGAATTGCTTTTAAATTGAGGCTTGGAGATAAATAGCAAATTTTGAAAATTAATAGGTACTATATAGTACCAAGTTTTCAAAATTTAATAAATAGCACATTTTAAAAAATATAAAATTTAAATTTCAAAAATACCATCATTTCAAAAATATTAATTTCTTAGGTCAATTATTTGACCGTCATCTCTCCTCATCGGACTTCAGCTTTGGCCGATTGCCAAAATCTACAATGTTTTATATATATATATATATATATATATATATATATATATATATATTTATATATATATATGTCACACCCCATTGTAAATATATTTTGGCAATCTATGAGTCATCCCCAATTAGTTATGACAACTCCAAAAGAATTCCTAGGACTCGGTAAGCTTAAAAGGGTGCAATCAAAGCACCAGGGTTAAAAGGGCATTTTTGCAGAGGTTAGAGCCCTGAAGGAAATTTTTCAAAAAGTTTCGGAAGTCTTTAGTAATACATATTTTTAAGGTTAAAAGTGTTTTCACGGGATTAATCAGGTTGCATTGGCGTATCATGATTTTTTCCGGAAATGCACCTACAAAAAGTTATGAATAGGGGTGAGCAAAACCGGTTTAGTTCGGTTAACCGAACCGAAAATTAGTTTTCGGTTCGGTTTCGGTTTTAACAGAATTTTATATGTAAAAAAAATTCGGTTTAAACCATCTGACGAATCGAAAATCGAACCGAAAATTTGGTTTACAAATTTTAGAAACCGAAAACCGAATCGAAAATTTGGTTAACCGATTATTCATTTCGGTTCTGGTTCAGTTTTGCTCAACCCTAGTTATGAAAGAATTTCTGATGGAGGAATTTTTGGTAATTTTCCATCCAAGCACCACTTGGGCCATAAAAGTAAAGTTGACAACCATTTTGGAAAGTTGGGAAAAGATGGCAAATGGCATGATCATAGCCATTATCTTTTGTGGTGGCAAAATCTAATCCATCCAAATTAAAGTTAATTAATTTAATTTTGGAAAAATGAAATTATAAATATCTCCCCTTTTTTTTCCTAAATTCTAAAACACACCAAAGAAATCAAGAAAAAAATTGTTCTTCTTTTCCCTTGCCTTGGGCGAACACCCCTTTCCAAAAAAAAAGCTTGATTTTTCAAGTTTTCAACAAATTTTTGCAAGAGAAAACTCGTTTTTAAAGTAAGAATTCTAACTATATACTTAGTTCTTTCATTTAGTAAGTAGATTATGTTTTATTAGTAAGGAAAGATTGGGGAAAAATGATGAACATGTTGATAAATTAAGGAAAAGGCATGATTAAAGTAGGAAATAGTGATTAGGTGTAGGATTCAGTGTAAAAATAGGTATATTAGCTAAAAACATGGTGAAAAACACCATGAACCTTATGGCTAGGGTTTATTAATTGATCAAAATTTATGTTTTTATAAGAATTAAAGAAGGAAACGAAAAATAGAAAGGAAAAGGGCTAGCATAAGTGAAGGGAAGGAAGAAAAAGAAAGGTTTGGAACTTTAATCATTACTTTAATTTTTTTTTTTTAAAGTACTCTTGAACTTGTGATTTTGTGTTTGAAAGATGTTTATAAATAGGGGTGAGCATTCGGCCAATTCGGTCAATTTTTGACCGATCCTTGGCCGAATTAGAATATTTATAAAATTTTTTTCCTTTACCCGTTTTGGCCGAATTAGATTGTCTACCCGAATTACCCGTTTAACCGAATTAGACATTTATTCCAAATTACCTAAATTACCCGATTTAAATTTTCTTTGGCCGAATTAAAATACAGTAATTAACCGATTTGGCTGAATTAATTAACATTTTTAAACTAAATATTCTACTTCTCAATCCATCTACAAAATAAATAGTCAAATAAATTAAAACAAGAATCAATTCTAGTATCAAAGAGTTTAATATGGATAATAAATTACATAAAATGAATATGATGAACACCTCAAAACAACATCAATTTGGCTCTTTCAAAACGACGTCGTTTTGTTATTCGGCCAGAACGGGTAATTCGGTCAAAATATGTGTTACCCGATTACAACTGAATTACCCGGATAATTTTTTCGTTTTACCCGAATTACCCATTTAAATTTTCTTACCCAAACCGTTTTGGCCGTTTTGACCAAATTACCCGTTTTGGCCAAACCGTTTGCACACCGCTATTTATAAATGCTTTTAATGTCTTAAATGTGTTGGTTTATGAATTTTAATGTTTGTATGTATTAAAATAGAATGGAAATGGATTGAATGTAAAGTTGGCAAAAGTTTCCTAGTAGTCAATTAATTTTGTTGAATTTTTAAGTGGTCCTCCAAAATTATTTTTGCAAAACGTACCCCAAATCCTTCAATGGTATAATAAATAGAGTAAAATAAATTTTGCAAGAAAAAAATACTTCTTCCCCCCCCCCCCCCCCAAAAAAAAAAGGATTTTTGGGTTTGGCCCGAATGGTCCTCCAATTGGAGGCCATTGTGCCACTTTGGCGGACTTGAGATTTTTACGTAGTTAGAAGTCAAATTTTAAAACGAAACTTCTTAAACAGTTTTTTAACATGTTTAGGGATGTTAGGACCCACCTCAGGTACTTGGAAGCTTTCGAAGTTCGTCGGAACACATCTCTATTTAAGGTAAAAGTTGCCGAAAATCTGAAATTACTATTCATTTGGTATTTTACTATTTATTTGGTCATTTTTCAAGAAATATTTAAACATGTTTTAGAAGTGTTAAAACAAATAAATATGAAGTAAATGTGAACCAATAGTGCCGAAACAAAAGTAAATAGGAAGTGTGCAAAATTTAATATTATGCGGAACATGTTGTGAATGTAAGATGAAATGACAATAAATTGGCAGAAAAAATGGTAATATTAATGCTCTACGTGGCTAGGATAGAACCTTTGAGATAAGCGAGTGATGCATCGTACGGTATATCTCACATTACTGCCTATTATTGAATGTGGCTACAATGGCCGCAAGTAACTACAAAGGGGCCACGAGTAGCTACAAAGGCCACGGTTAGCTACATAGTTTATGTAATCAAAGTTATTCAGTGGGGAAAGACTAAATAGCAATACATTTATCTTATCCTGTGTAGTTCTGTAGAGCCAATAGAGGTAAATAATTTAATTAAATTTTATTAAGTGAAAATTTTCGAAACATGAAAATATTCTTATTTCTTTAATATTAGTTTGAGAAATGTTTTATTTTCTTGTTTGCTTTTATTTTTAATTTATAATGGTTAAAGTACTCACTGCACAATAATTACTTAGAGAGTTTAGTGTTTTAAACTCGTAGGTTGCGGAATAGAGTAGATACCAGTAGCAACAACAGCCGTCGACACTACATCACTGGGTAGGATTTTGTTTTTAAAGTTAGTAATGGCATGTACTTATAAATTGTAATGTAGCTTAAATAGCTCTTGTAAATCAATTATAACTTGGTAGATAAATTGTAGTATTATGTAATACTTAGATATTAATTAAGTTTACTATTGTGCGTTGTTTTGCGGTATAGAAGTGTAAACTTTCTCTTGCAGGCTGTTGTTGAGGTTATAAGGGTGAAATATTGAGAGTGAGTGAGAATTTGCTTGTGATTGATGGTGTTGAGATAGTTTTTGTCTTGTGAATTTTTGGGGACTTAGAAATATAGGGGAAATTCTGGTCAAATTTTCGTAAAATGTGATTAATAAAATGGTTAAGTATAGGATAACCGATGGCATTCAATCTCGACTTATTTATAGGTTAAGATAGGGTGTTACAAAAAAAAAAAAAAAAAAAAATCCTATTTACTACATTTTTCAAAATTTGTGCTAGTTACTAAATAAAACTTTAAAAATATATTATTTGCTTACATTTCACTTCTAAATTTTGGTTTGGACCCAAGATGTATACACTCAAAACATGGTATAAGTTGGATACCTGCAAACTCATAATATACTTAAGACACATTCAGTACCCGAAATTCTTTAAAATTTTATTTAATAACATACTACTAAGAAAATTTTAATTATTAATGTTGTAGTAATGTATTGAAAAGCAAGAGAAAGTTTGTCTCAAATATGAATAAATGCAAGGTTTTTTTTTTTATTTAGCAAATGGACAAATGCAAGTTAACTATTCCCCTTCTGCTATGTTGTTTAATTTAATCATATAAACATTAGTATTCATCTATTATAACTTTGGAAATTCAAAGTTGATTCACTTGTTGTAACTAATTTTCCTTCCAAAGTGATTTGGATGTTGACATACATACCCCCTGAAACCAAAATGAATTAGATCATAATGGAAAAAAAAAATTATAAATGAATTTTGAAAGTAAAAGAGTATATAAATATTTACCTTTTTTGGTTGCAATTGCAAAAATATTCAAGGGAAATTTAATAAAATCTCCCTATGTTTTACTTATAACTACATTTTTCTCCCTGATTTTTTTTTTTTAACAAAAAACTCTCTGCTTTATATTTTCTTTGACATTAAAGCCATTTTATCTATTTTTTCTGTTAAAATAACTATTGAAGGACCAAAATATAATTTTACGAGCAGTTTTGGAAAAAAAACTAAAAAAATGAGGGACTATTTTGAAAGTTTGTCATCTTCAAACTTGGTTTCAATGGAAATAGTCCATCGGTCGCTGGAAAACTCATTGTTTCAATTCCAGTTTACAAATCATTCAAACTTTATATCAAAACGAAGCTTACAATGAGAGGATTAAGAATATACCCTTAAAATAGACGGAACGGTCGAAAGATTCTGTAATCCGAATGGGTTCAAAATCCGACCCATCGATATCTTTCGTTCCGACCATAGATCGGTAGCAAACTTACCACCATCTGAAAGCTATTGATGAGAGGAGTCGACCGGTATCGCTGGATTTGAAGTCTAACCACCAGAGAAGCTGAAAATGGCATTCGAAGATACCGATAGAAATGGTGAATAGTGACAAAATAGTTCCCGAAATTTTGTCGCCACGCTTATTGATAGCTCCATTGGAGTCCCGCTGTCGTGTCAACATGCCTAGGCTCGTCATGGCAAACCATATTCTCTGTCTTCCTCACTCTGTTTTCCGTTGAAACCAAGGTTGAAGATGACAAACTTTCAAAACAGTCCCTCATTTCTTTAGTTTTTTCAAAAGAGCATGTAAAATTACATTTTGATCCTTCAACAGTTATTTTAACAGAAATAATAGACAGAAGAGCTTTAATGTCAAAGAAAATATAAAGCAGAGAGTTTTTTGTAAAAAAAAAAAAAGATAGGAAGGAAAATGTAGTTATAGATAAAAACTTAGGAGGTTTTATTAAATTTCCCAATATTCAATCCTAAAAATTAACAAAGGGAACACTATAATATACTAAAACTATAATGCTAGAAATCATCAAATGGATTAACAATACAAATGTGAATTGAATATGAAGAAAATTTTAATGCCTAGTAATAATAACAAAATCAAATGAATGGATTCTAAATTGAATATATCAAACAATCAAATGAATATATTTTCATATTTGCAAATAGAAATATGAATCATAAACATTACGGAAATCACTTGTAGATGTTAGAGGCCCTGTTCGCCATATATGCTTCTTCATAAGTAGGCATGTGGGCTTCTTTTTAATTTTGAAATAATATATCTTGTAGACTAACATATGAATATGAGAATTTATTTGCATTCTATAATAATCCTTATTCAAGTACCTTTTTGGAGATAGAAATTGGCATTTTGATCTAACAATATTCTAAACATATATATAGTAATGTAGTTCAGATTATGATAAGTTTAATCCAAATTTGAAATTTCATTATTATGTTTGTATCTATAAATATTATTATTAGGTACAAAATAATTTTATTTTTGAATTAGAAGATAAATCAATCTTTCAACTTTCAAATACTTTTAAATTGGTTGTTTCAACTTATAAAGTTAATTGGTTATTGTTAATTTCAAAATCGAATTTAAAAACTTCAATTTTGCACAAAGATGAAAAGTTAACAGAATGATGCATATTTTATAATTTTTGTTGCAGCAACTACTATTGTTATTGGTGATGGTGCGCGTGCTACTACTATTGGTGGTGCGGCTGCTGCTAATATTAATATTACTGCGGCAGCTGCTAATACTTTTGCTGCTGCAATATTACTATTACTGTTGTTACTGTGACGCAGCGAAATAAATTAAAAACAAGATAAATCTATAATCTATTGATTGATAACGATCAATACTAGAAAATAGCTTCTAAAAATCCATTGATTCCTAAAAATACTAGAAATTTAGGCATCCAAATTCACAAAATTTGGGAAAATACGAAATAGGATAAAATTCATAAAAACTCCCCTTACAACGTTGGACGGCTAGACTATAAATAGAAAAGAAAACAACATAAAAAACCCTAACTAATAACAATATAAAAATACCAAAATACCCCTATAATTAAATCCTAAATAATCTTAATTTATTTATCCATCAATCAAAATAGCCCGCATCATACTGCAACTGCTGCTACTATCGCTACAACTACTAAGTCCATGATGAAACCTATTGCCTTAAATGTAAGGTCACGTACCTTTGAAATTTCCTGCTACTCACCTAGCCCGTGAAGTAATTCTAACTACCTGCTCTGAATAAAAAAAAAAAAAAAACATATTGAGTAAATACTTGTGAAAGTTTTGAGTTTGATTCTACTAGAGCAAAGTTACCTTTGTTACGTAGTCAACGATATTATCCGGTGTGTTAATGGCCTCATTTTATTAAAAAAAAAGATAAATTTACTTTTTTTTCCCATTTTTATCCTTTAAATATTTTAATAATATCAATTTTTGAATTATTTTGTAAATACTCCACTATCATTAGAATGAAAAGGTAAATTTATTACCTAATCTAAACTTTGCTTAATTAAAGGTAAACGTGTCACGATTCAACCTGGTTTAGGTATGTATTTTCCAAAAATTCATTACATTTTCTTTTTTTTTTTTTGATAATTGAGATATAATATAAAAGGACCAAAAGAATTTTACAAGAAGAAAGTTGAAGGGTTACATATGATATCTGAAGCTAAAAAACTAAAATTAAGATGGTTACATTTAATATAGAACCAAGCTAAATTTAGACTTTTGTAAAGAATATCCTCAGAAGTAGAGATAGAATCAAAAACCTTCCTGTTATTTTTCTTTCATAACTCCCAAGTTAGAATCATCCATAAAGAGGTGCAAAAAATACTTTGCCATTTGCCCTTGAAAATAGAACACTATTGTTGAAAGAAATCTGAAATATGATAAGAAATGACAAAGTTGAACTCCAACCAATAAAACACACTGAACCATATGGTAAAACTTTGATGGCAATGAAGCAGGGCGTGGTCATCCCTTATACAGACTATTCCTACTAAAATGGGTACCACATAGTAGAAATGAAGGATTAAAATAACTCCCGCAACGTTACTGCTCGTACCCCTAATTAGAACTCATCTGAATAAACGGAAATTACTTACCTATACCGTGTATGGGAAGTTGGCTTTTTTTTTTTGCTGATAAGCAATGTTCATTGTATTGAATGTAACAAGATGTTATAGCTGGTACTGGATTATTTGAATTAGGAAAAAAAAAAAACTGGCCAGTTCTCCAGCAAATCAATCAGCTAGGACATTTTGGAGTTGTGGTGCCAAGATTAGGTATTTGATATGATCCTCTGCTTTGTCATCTTATTCCATTTTTAATAATGATTTCTTGTTTTATATGTATGGTCCATAATTTTTCACATACAAATGATAATAAAAGCTTAGAAACGTTTGTCTTTTACTTCCATAGATGATGATAGTATTAAAATATCTAGGTCAAAAATAATTATCAATGTTTATCCATAAGAATGGACGGTCATGGTTTTAGCCTGCTACAGTTATACTTTTTCATCCATTGAGAAGTTAAAAAAAAAAAAAAAACTAGTGATATGGTAAAAATTTTTCTTTTACTGTTTTTTTTTAAGAATACGAATATTATTACAGCATCTTCAATGTGAGAGTAGATTGCTTTCAATTAATCATCATGTTAGAAAAATAGAAACAATTCAAAAAAAAAAAAAATTCATCTCCAATACTAATGTCTATTGATAATTATACTGACGTGTTAATAAACAATATCTAGCAGACTTTCTACTTCTAAAGCATCTACTAGATAATATTTACGATAAAATAATTACATGACGTTATCATTCATACTTTTAATTTTAATAGATACATTAATTCCAATCTACATTAGCATTGGATATGCTATTAATTATAAAAAAAGGTAAAAATTAAATAAATAAAAATTTATTACTGATTCGTCAATAAATGATCATATAGACCCGTCAAGGTAAATATTTTCCATTATATTTTGTGTATTTTATTACTAGGAGATTTAAATTATGTTGCCCACATCTTCTTGCTCTAAATCTAGCATTATCAGTGTAGACACAACTCATTCATAATTTCTTGCCTAGACTAGGATGACCTAGACGTTGATGGCAAGATGTAGAAGAACACGAACACTAAGATGAATAGTAGAATGAGACAACGACCTTGATGAAGATGAAAGAAACCATAATAGACGGTTCTTAAAGTACTACTTTGGTTTGGTTTCGATTCTATTCTAGATTTTCCAAAACCATAATAAACAGTTCTGAAAATTATACAATGGTTTGAAAATTTTTTATTATTTTAAATGTTATTAATTTTATGCAGGGTTTTAATTTTAATTCTTTTTATTTTATTAATTACCGAAGTCTCAAGTACCTACAATTTTTTTTTATACACATAATTTAGTGCATATTATAAAAGAAATAACAATACAACTTTTTTAAACCTAATTTTAAAAGCAATTTATAGTATTCATTTGCTAATATGAAGTTTTAGTACATGTTTATGAATTTCGAGTGAAATATTGAAGCATATTCTTTCGTAAGATAAAGCATAATCCATCCTTGTTGTATAGCAAATTCGAAATCTCACAAAATTCCCCTTAAAAAATTGATGTTAATTTTGGAGTATTACGATTCCAATTTTGATTTGAATTAATTTTTGTTTGAATAAAATTTACTT